>JAUNZM010002182.1:0-143946 GCA_033459285.1 Clamator glandarius | reverse complement strand
TGTGGGTGGGGGGCTTTCTGTGTTCTGCCTTCTTTTTGGTGTCTAATTCCCCTCGTGATGGGGTGAATCCTGCCTGCCAGTGCCTGGCCGTGCCGTGGGCACTGGGCTCCTGGTCCTTCCTGATGGCGACGCCACTCGCAGAGCAGCCGAGGGCTCCTGAAAATGCTGAGATGCCGAAAGGGCCTCTGCCAAGTCTCTGTATGCATTCAGCACGGTCGTGTTTATCCAACAGCGCCGGGGCACTTAAGCCTTGATGAGGAGGAGGAGAGCTGTGCCCCGTTTACCGGCTGGCGCGTGATGCAGGGGGGCAGCCGGCTGGGTGCCTGGGCTGAGCAACCCGCGTTCCCTGCTGGGACCCAGCCCTTGGCTCCCCCCCAGCGCTCCTCCTAATAATTTTGCCTAAATGCTTTGCAAATCAGCCAGCAACCCATTTATCCCTAAAGTATTTGGGAGATGTCACTCGGAGAATGTTAATGGCGCGCGATCGCTGGGTCCTGCGTGCGCGGCCGTGAGGAGGTTGGGACAGCACGCGATGGGATTGTGGGTGAAGAACGCTGGGTCCTCTCAGCTTTTAGACCCCTCTTCCCTCCGGTGCAACACGGCAAACTGGGGCAGAGACTGGGCTGTTGAGCTGGCGACATTGTCATGCTCAAGACTTGTTATTTTTGGATGGAGTTTCCAAGCCCCCTCTCCCCCCCCAGCTTTAAACACAGTTGTTTATTGGAGCTGACAGTAGAAACACAAGCAGTTGTCCGTCGCTTCTGCAAGAGTAGTGTCTACCAGCGGTGGAATGAACATGACGGAGCCGATGACTAATACAGCTTTGAATTTTATATGCTTCCAGCTAACGGGTCCCATATGTTCCACTGCTGCAGCCCGAGAAGAGAGCAGTGAGTTCGGTGCTGCCTCCAGGGCAGGAGCCTCACTGGCTCCGAGGAGCTGGTGGAGGAGCTGGTGGACGAGGCCCAGGGCTGCACCGATGCCCGTCTTGGCCCATCTCGGGGCTCCTGGCTGGCTCCGGGCTCCTAACCTCCCTGCGGTGGCAGCTGGAGCCGGGCTGCAGATACGATTGAGGGGTCCGAGCCCTGGAGAGGCATCAGGACCCCATGTGAGCTTTGTGGGCAGCACTCAGCTGGATGCAATAGATTTATAGAGAGATCAAAGAGTCTCTAATCTCCCCAGCTAACCTATATCTCTCGCTCCGTAAGAGACTGTTGTGATCAAATTGATACCCTTGGCTTGGAGTTCTCTCTCGTTGGAGGACGGAGCAGGAGGGAAGTGGCGTTTCCTCCGCAAGCTGCTGTGTCATTACAACAACCCATCAGCTCTCACAAATTATGCTTAGTAAAAGTGTGCACAGCTTTATTGCAGGGAGCTGTTCAAACCCCACATTAATAACACGTAGACCACGTCCTCCCTGGGCACCGGGGCTCCTGGTTGCAGGTTCCCATGTTTGCTGCCACCCAGCCTCTTCTCTGGAGGAGCAGAGGCACTCTGAGAGGATCACACAGCTTGAACAGGTTGCTTTCCAGGACCTACAACACTAGGAGACCATCCTGGAGTAATTCCCAACAGCCTGTGCTCCCTGCTGCTGGTGCTGTGCTGGGAAAGGCTTTTGTCTCCTTGCTTCTGTTTGCACAGCACTGGCTGGGCTGCTGCTGCGTTGCCGTTGGGTGCGTGTTGGTTCATTCAGACAAAAATCATAATCCAAATGAAGAAAGAAATGATGAGAAGGCCATTCCCTCTTGCAAATGGCTGTCTGCAGTCAGGGAAGGTGTTCCCACCTTCCCCTCTGTGGTCTCACCTCCCAGAGCATCCCTGCCCTTTGCCAGACTTGGCAGGGGTCGCTCCTCGGGGCAGCACCTGGGAACGCCGGGCACGCAGGCTGCGGGCTGGTGCTGTTCAAACAAGCATGTGGCGTGTTCCTGAGCAGCTGACACTGGGAATAACTGCCCAGCCCGGGAGGAGTTTGGCATCCCAGCCACTGGGAGATAAACTGCTGGCGCCTGGCCTCGATGGACTGACCGCCAGAGCCGTGCCCGGGCCAGCTCCCTGCGCAATTCTGACTGTGTGTGGTTTTAAACTCTGCTGTGCATCCTGAATCAGGCATGGGCAGAGGAGGTGAGGGTGTCAGCACTCGCTGATGCGTGCCCTCCCTCCTCAGAGGCAGCAAAGACCTTTCCTCTAGCAATGCCCTTGGTACCGGTCAATTTTCGAACACCACAGAGCTGGAAGACGGAGCAGCGTGTGCCTGAGGAGATGCAAGGCCACCTCAGATCCTCTCTCCAGGCTGCTGGAGGAGAGTTTGCTCGCGGTGGCCAAATGCTGCCCTGCCCGTGCTGCTCCTGGTCTGCTTTGCTCCGGCACAGAGGCTGCAGCCCCCATCCCTGTTTAAATTCTCGGCTGCTTCTGGGCAGAGGTGGCCCCAGCAGCAGCGTTTCCAGAGCTGCCAGCCTGGCCCGGCGTCGAAATTCCCATTGCCGTGTCTCCAGCCCGTTCCCATCTGTTACTTCTTCATTCACTTGATTTATCTGCCAAAGAAATTCCTGGTATAAACACAGCAGTATCAGAATCTCGCTCCGGACTTGGCCCCTGAATTCCCTGCCAGCTTTTGCTGGTATTGCACTTTTCCTGCGGCAAATCTCCAGCGCAAACAAACCTCCTGCAGGGAGCTGGGGAGGATGGGGTGCTCCGGGTGACCCCTGAGAAAGGCTGCAGGTGCGATCCCACAGGGATCAGCTGTTTGCATCGCTGCGGGGCGGCTGCTGGGGCCACGGGGATGGTTGGTGCTCTGGAGCGAGCCAGGAAAAGGAGCTATAGCAAATGGGACCATATTCCCCTTCCTTCTGCAGGAGGGCGAGTCGGTGCCCACGTCGCTGTGCCAGGGAGGCATCTCCAGCCCTTCCCACAGCCCCAACACACGATGCGTCCTGCTGCTCCTGCCATGGCCAGAGATTCCATGTGCCCAGACAGGACTCTGCACAGATCGGAACCTGCCCCTGGGTCATGACCACGTTCCCGTTAACAGCTGCTCCGGGAGACGCTCACCAGCGAGGAGCTGTGTTTAATCACGCCCCCTGTTAGCGCAAGGGCAGAGGCTCATCCTTCTAAGGCTGAAGGTCACTGGGTCGATCTCACTATCGGTGGCTGTGGGACAGCCCAGGCCCTGCCGGAGCCACAAAAGGGATCGAAACACCCGGTTCCAGGGTCGGTGCTGGGAAGCGATGCCTGTTCTCCCAGGGCAGTGCTGGAAAACGTAACATTTTTCCTGAGAGGGATGAAACAAGAGGTTGGAAGGTCCCAGCTCTCTCTTTCCCACAGTCCTTTTGCAGCACTCGTCCTCCTTGCTGCTTCTCTTTGAGCCGTGCATCTCCCCTGGGCTGAGCACTGGGACGATGCAGGGGTTTTGGTAGCAGCCGTGAGGATTGTGCAGCCCCGCACGGGTGTCTCTGTCGCCCACGCCAGGGTCAGGCTGATCTGCAACCCCACAGAAGGGCTGAATCGAGCGTCTGCCCGGTTCTGGCAGCGCCACACCGCACCCTATCCAGATCTGAGGCTCGATTTTCCCTCAGCCCTACCCTTTTCAATTGTAGCTGGTGGGTAAATCGAGCCCATTCATTAAGAGGGGGAATCTGATCCTGCAATTGAGGAAAGATCTCTTCTGGGCTATTCTTAGCTCCCTAAGGTGTTGCTTAAGAGGCAGATTTTGTTTTCACAGCCCACCTGGCAGTGGGTAACGCTCCTGCTGGGGTCTCTGCTCCTGCCCTGCTCGCTGGGTCAGGCACAGGCTGGATCTCGCGGGGATCTGACTCCTGGCATCCCTGGAATCGCCGCCGTTATCGGACAGGAAGAAGCGAGCAATGCAGAAAGGAAGGGTTTGCCTTGTGCTGCTGATAACACCGTTATGAATTACTGTGATAGCACCGGGACGGCTGCCACGGAGGAAAAGTTGGATAATAGAATCATCATAGAATGGTTTGGATTGGATGGGACCATGAAGCCCATCCAGTTCCACTCCTGCCCTGGGCAGGGACACCTCCCATTGGATCAGGGGCTCCAAGCCCCATCCAACCTGGCCTTGAACCCGTCCAGGGATGGGGCAGCCACCCCTGCTCTGGGTGACCTGGGCCAGGGCCTCCCCACCCTCACCGGGAAACACGTGAGAATTATGGTTTGACTTGTGTTGCCAGCAGGAATTTTCCTCTGTTTAATGTCAGGTCTGCCCAGAGTCGATGATGATCAGAGGTGTGCTCTGCTGTGTGAAGAAGGAGATGCCTGTAATGACTGAAATACCTGGCAGCCAAAAGGGTCCCCGAGTTTTATTCCCATCCGCATCTCCTGAGCCCTTCAAAGGGTCTGTGTTGAGCAGGCTGGCTTTGTTCAGCATCGGGGAGGAGGATGCTCCAGGTCACGTCTCTTGTGCAAGGTATGTTTTGAAATGATCTTTCCCCACCCCAGAGCATCTACGGGCCTTTCAATGTACAAAATAATTTTTCCAGGTCTTTTGGCAAAGATAAGGTTTGAAAATAGATTCCCATTCAAAACTTTAAAGAGCCTTTATCTCTTTATTTTCTTTCTGTGGAAGCAAAAGACACTTCCCACTCCTGGTCCTCGGAGCGGTGTTCCAGCTGGGATGGCTCTCCCACACCCAGCCCCATCCCGCTGTCAGTGCACTGTCCTCTGCTTGATCTTCCCGGAGCCTTTCAAAGCCACCAGCTCTGTTTATGTCCTGGTGCACCCTTGCTTGCTCCTCGCTCGACGTCTGCGGAGATAAAAACCTGTCCGTGCACCGCGAGGGTGTGTATGGGTGCACGTGTCCAGCCAGGTCTCCTCTAGGGTTTAGTTTGGGTCTTTCCTTCCTTTCTGAGAGGAAGGGATGGGTTCAAGGGACCCGGGGACAGGTGCCCTGCTCCAGCCTCGCCTCCTGCCCATGGTGACACCAGGGTCACCGGCACGGAGATGGCTCTGGGGTCTCGCTCTGCAGTGGGAAGCTGGAGCATGGAACGGGATCCCACAACAGTCCGCAGCCATCACTCGCGGGTGCGAGCTCTGTGTTTGTTTTTGTAATCCCCTTCTTTTTTTAATTGTGATTTTAGCGGCGGTGAAAGGTGCTGGATTGACAAGCCCTGGAGACGGAAGGGCCTCTGGACTCCACCGAAGTTTACATTTACAAAGGACACAGCGAATAAATAGAAGACAGTGTTTAGAGTCCTCTGCAGACACTTCAGACTTGCTTATAATTCTGCAGCAATTCCATCACCTCTGAAGTGATTGATGCTCTCTATAAAGTCTTGCCTTAAAACATTTTCCTATGTGTCAGAGGAAGAAGTTTATTACACTTTACTGAAAGGGCAGGAGTTGCGTTGGGCTGAAGGCTGAGTCCTTCCCAGCCCCATCCTCAGGAGAGCAAATAATGGGAGTGCTGGAAAGAAAGAGCCTGACCCAGAGCACGCCCGCAGCTCAGGGAGAGCCAGGTCTAGGGCTGGGATCGAGTTCTCCATGGATGCTGCAGACAGGGTGTGTTCAACAGGTTTTCAGTAAATTTTATTTTTCTAGAAGATTTTATTTTCATTCTGGGGAACACACAACACATCTGCTTTCACAAAATAAAAGAAAAAGGAGATAATGTTTTTCATTAAATTACCAAATACGTTGAGGTGAGGCAGCTTTGGGGACAGAAATGTGGTGCGGATGCTCTCACGAGGTTTCTGCACCAAGCGCTCGGTGGCTTTTGATGGCGCTGCTGGTGTCGTCCTCTGCCTGCCTGGTTGCTGTGCTGCCCGTTCCTATCGACCCTAGAAAGCAAACCAGGAGGTGCTGACACGATGCTGAGGGTGCCTGCGGGAGCTGAGGGCGTTTGCAGGGTCTCTCCCATCCCGCTCCTCTCCTGGGATCGAGTGGGGTCTGGGCTGAACGTGCCTCCCCTGCCACCTTCTGCCGCGCAGCCGCGGGCGCTGATTTATCACCGGACCCAGTGGCAAAGAATTACCCACGTCTGCCTGCATTTAATCTCCTTTTTGATGTTTTAAGGAGAACCTGATAGTTGAGCTAATTGTCTCCTAAAGACACTGCTCCTTCCCTGCTTTCGTGCTGGATTCACCTTTTTTCCTTTCCTTTCCGCAATGCTCTAAGGTAAAAGGCAAATTGCAACCTATAAAAAATGACCCCAGTCGCTTAATTTGAACCAGAGAAGAGAGCAGGAGTCTGGACGGAGCTGGATTTATGCTCCGCTCTCTGAAGGAGCCCCTTCCTCCAGCAGCGGCTGTTGAGCGGCTCGAGCGGCATCTGAAGCAAATTGAGGGTAACCTCTCGTCCCGCCCGGCTCTTCCAGCAGGGTTTGCCGGGTCCGGGGACATCTGCGAGCCGCATGTTGGATTTGGCAGCCGCCGAGCCCATTGTCAGCCAGTTCCCTGCATTAGCTGGTAATGGACAGACCCACGCCCGCCCAGTCGTTCCCCGCACGCGGAGCCACGTGTGGCGGCAGCATCCCCGCCCGGCGCTGCCCAGCGCCCTCGGCAGCATCCCTGCGGCTGCACCCTGCGCTGCCCAACAGCCTCCTCGGATGCGCTTTGCTGTCTGCTCGTCCACCCCAGCACTCGCCGTGCGCTCCCCTGCCCAGCTCCCCGGCTGAGAAGCATCGAATCGATTGGTTGGAAAAGACCTTTGAGATCATCACGTCCAACAGTACCTGTCCAATGCTAAACATACATATCCCTGAGCACCTCATCTACCCAGCTTTTAAACACATCCAGGGGTGGGAATTCCCTGAGCACATCTCTACAGGTCCCCAAGGAGCCATCCTGACATGGGAGGAGCTGGGAAAGCAATTAATGTCTTGCTCTGCCCACTAACTCTAAAGGTTGTTGTTTTTTTTTTTTTTTTTTTTTCTCATTGTGTCCGACAACATGGAAAAATACGAAGGATGTGAATCAAGAAGAGGAATCAGGAAGCTTAACCTGTGGCTTGTGAGCTGTTGGAGCAGCAGCTTGGGCATGAGAAGCCGAATGTCAGACACGTGATGCCTGTATTGCACATCGGGGATTAGAGGTTTGTTAATGAGATTTTCCACGTTTTGAGGGGTTTGACTGCATCACAGGTGGGTCGTCAGGACAAGCTCCCTCTTATGCCTGGTCCATGGTCCTGGGGCAGAGGACAGACTCTCCCTGCTCAGTGCTGGTGCTGCAGGTGGCTCCCCAGCAGAAAACAGGTTCTGTTTGCCTCCCAGTGTAAGATAAGAGGCAGTGTCCAAGCACCAGCTGTGCCCCTGCCCGTGAGCAGGCAGGTAGCGCCCCTGCCTTTGAGCATCAGGACATCAGAGGCAATTCCCTCCCTCCTGGGACTGGGAATTTCCCAAAGCAGAGTGTCCCACCTGCGAGTTCTGAGGAGAACACCCCTACGTGGCTCCATCACCCTCCTGGCCCTCCCCTTCCCTTGGGTTCTCCACTTCCAGCTCATTTTCTGATTTATGATCAAAATCATACAGTGACTGAGGAGTGCAATCAGGACACTTCATAAAACATTTAACTGCATTTCATAACTGCTTTCCGTAAACCGTCTGTGACGTGTTTATAAACTTCCCATCTCTTGTTTCCTGGCTCTTGCAGCAAACACCCACAGAGCTGCGGCTGCGGGTCCACGACTGCGGTACCTGGGGCTGCATCGCCTGTGATGCTCCACTCGGAGCTGAGCCGGGATCTTCTGGGGGCAGGAGGGATTTGGGAGCTTGGATGTTAAAGTAACAAGATCCTCTCAGTCTGAATTCCCATCTTCCAAAGATTAAACTATCCCCTGTTTGCTGTGGAGGCATCAGCACCTTTGCAGCCCAGTGGTGTGTCCTGTACTGAAGCCCTGACTGATCCTTACTCCTGATTTTAGCTCGGAGGATTGCTGCAGCTCTCCACTGCCTTTCAGGGCTTGCTTGTTTGGTTTTAGCATAATGTAAGCAGAGTGCAGCTCGCAGCGTCCTCAGCAAAGCGCCTGACTCCTACGGAGGAGGTTTTCCTCACAAAAAGTAATGACAAAGCAATGGTTTCATCCTGAGGACGCGAAACGATAAATTTTATCCAGAAGGTCAACAACTTTTAGCTTTTTGGCTGTTCAAATCCAAGCTGTTTTCCCAGGAAGTTCAGCTGTGGGTGGCTCACGAGGCCGCAGGCGCTTTGGCCAAGGAGCTGCAAGAGGTTGCTCCGCACGCCACTGACCAGGCTCTGTGCTCCATATCCTGATCGTCTGTGCTCCACTGTCCGTACTCCAAGATCCATTGCTCCTTGCTCCACTGTCCGTGCTCCGTGCTCTGTCTTGCATCGCTCCTTGCTCCGTGTTCCGTCGCTCCATGCTCGTTGCTCCACTGCTACCTGCACGCTGGCTGCAGGGTGGACGCAGATGCAGGATCCCCTGGGCACTGGTGCTGCTCTTGTTCTCCGCTCAGCAAACATTCCCCACGCTGCCGGCCTCCCCGCAGGATCTTCAGCTCCGGGCAGGGATGCTGGGATGGCCGGAGGGAGGGCGGCAAGCCTTGGCCACTGGGTTTGAGCAGCCGGTGCCAGAGGACAATTCACCTGGTTCATCCCGACCGCAGCGCTGCAATAACACTGTGATATTACCAGCAGGAGCAGAGTACAAAGCAATACTAGACCCCTAAAGGAAAGGAGTACTAGAGCCCTAAAGCAATTCTAGAGCCCTAAAGCAAAGCAACACTAGACCTGGAAAGCAATACTAGATCCCCAAAGCAATACTAGATCCCTAAAGCAAAGCAATACTAGATCCCTAAAGCAATTCTAGAGCCCTAAAGGATTACTCGAGCCCTAAAGCAAAGCAGTATTTGACCCCTAAAGCAATACTAGACCCCTAAAGCAAAGAAATACTAGACCCCTGCAGCAAAGCAATACTAGATCCCTAAAGCAATACTAGACCCCTATAGCAATACTAGAGATCTAAAGGATTGCTAGTTCCCTAAAGCAATATTAGACACCTAAAGCAATACTAGATCCCCAGAGCAGTACTAGACCTGCTTTATTCCATGTGCCCGGGTCTGCAGGACGGGCTCAGGCTGGGGCGCTGTCCCTGGATTTCCCCCTGCTGACCCTTACCTGGCAGCTGGGGTGCATAAGGTGCCCTGCAAAGCTCTCCCGTTGCGCTGCGGGGCATTTATAAGCTCAGGATGTGGGTGATGGATAAGGGTCTCCCACAGAGTGAAGACGGGAGCGGGAGAACCAGAAAGCTGTGGGCTTGGAGTCGATTCAAGGAATCTGCAGCCCCTCTTGTTCAGGCAGGTCCTGACAGAGAATTTGCCAAATCAACCAAACAAACACGAGAACGTTCCTGGAGGAAGGGTTGGGGCAGAGATGGGCTTATGAAAAACACCCACCAAAAGCCGCGAGTCCCACCCTGGTATTTATGAGATGTGCACGGACGGTGTTGATAGCAGAGGCATTTTTGTAAGTCAATAAAATGGAAAAAGAGATTCCACTGGGTTAGGAGGGGTGGTGGCTTTGAGAGCATCGAGTGCAATGAAGGAGATCATTCCATTGTTTTAAGATTTCCATAACTCACTGTGCTTAAGCACATAAAAATGTAGACATTTTGGCAATAAAGTTTGGGTAATTTTTGACTATGAATCAAAAATCTCTCCCTCCTGCTCCCCTCCCCTTCTGCCTTTTGTTGTTGCTGCAGGCGCTGCCCCCCCTCTCCGCTCCGCCTCGTGGCCTCACGAATGGAAAAATGTCTTCAACAGAAACCTCCCAGCTCCTCATTTTCTAATCTGCAGCATCTGTGCCCAGCCCAGGTGTTGCTGCGGGCAGGCTTGGCCTTTCCCAGGCGCTCACGCGTGAGCCTCTCTCGCCTGTCGAGGCTCCCACCGTCGTGCGAGGCTCCCACCGTCGTTCGTGGCTCCCATCGCCGCACGTGTGGCTCTCGCCACTGCGTCTGTGACTCCCCTTGCCTTGCACGTGGCTCCCACTACAGCTCGCGTGGCTCCCATCGCCGCGTGCCACCACCTGGATGGAAGCAAGAGGGTGGTTGCCAGGGCTGAGAGCAGCGTGGAGCATCCCATCACCTGTGCTGCTCACCACAACCACCCCACCTGCCCGGGGTTTGTGCTCCTTAAGCCATACTGCAAATTCCTGCCAGGGACATCAGTCTGGGGTGTTTTAGTTTGTTTTTTTTCCTTTCTCAGAGCAGGGATGAGCTCCTGAGCTGGCACAGCCCTCCTATGCATCCATCAGCATCCCTGCTGGTGATGCTGCACGGGCAGCCCTGGCTGTGGAGCAGGCTGGAATAAGCGTGGGGACAGCAGGAGCATCAGGGCTGGGTTCCTGCTCCTGGCAGCTCCGCTTTGCCCACGTGAAGAGCACGAAGCCCAAGGTCCCCGCAGCACCCAGTGTGCAGGCAGCAAACACCATCCCCGTGCACTGGGATCAGCAGCTCAGCGAGCCCCGGCAGCCCCGGTGACGGCCACTTCACCTCTTTGGTTGCAGATGGACTTTATTTCACCAAGAAACTGCTAGGATGGGGTGTTTTTCTCAGGCTCCGTGGGGGCTCCGTGCCTGGGGTTCCTCCTGCCGGGGCTGCTCCTGCACGGCTGCTCCCTCCCAGCTGTTTGCGTGAAGGGCGAAATAGTGAGTACAAATATTTTCCACAAAGAGCGAGCTTGTTTGAGTGAAAAAAACCATATTGTTGTGTCAACATCTAATTTTCTCTGGGAAACCGGTTTCCTGGGCAGGGGGGGTCTGGCTGGTGCTCCCAGGCTGTGCGGGCTCGGGGGTGGCGTGGGATGGGGGGCTGCTCTGCGTCCCCCGGTGCCAGCTGCATCGCTTCGCCGTGGGCATCGCCTGCTGCGGCGCTGTGCTATGCGAAACAGTGAGGATTTTAAACCAGACTGAGGACAAACGCCACCTCCATCCCACCTCGCTGCCGCCCAGCCCGCTGCTGTGCACTTGCTGGTGCTAATCGTGCCTGATGTTACGAGAACCAGATGATGGCAGGGCCAGGAATGCGCCTGCCCATTAGTCACTTCAGATAAATAGAGTCATCTGTTTCGGCACTGGGAGACCTTCCGAGATGAGCGCGGAGGGGAAGGAGAAGAGCAGGAACCTGGGCTGGGTGTGAGGTGGGAGATCAAAGGATGGCACCCACCCACCCCCTTGTGCCCTTCGCCGTGCGCTCTGCTCGTAGCCTGTTCCAGGGATGGAAAAGCCCCAGCAGCTCCAGCTGTGGTGTTGGACACATGCCGGGGGTGGCACAGATGCCCTGCCCGGTGCCACCAGAGCTCTCCTGCTGCCCCACGAAGCACCCGGCAGCTCCCAGCAGGGCTAACACTGTGCTGCTCAGGATTCTGTTTCCCCCCTTTTTCCTGTCTCTCTTTTTTTCCCTCTCGTAGTGAACAACTTTATTTCCCACTTTGACATTTTCCAGACCCACCTGGGAGCCTGCCTGCCAGAAGGAGAAATGGCACAGGAGGAAATACATCTTCACAAGCTTGAGAGAGGAGAGGGTTGGAATCCCAGTCTGAAAAGAGCATTGCTGCTCGGTGAGCAAAGGCAGAGCAGGTTGGGCTCTGGAGAGTGCAACCCATCTCCACCGCTCCTATTCCTAATGGAAAAGACACAAGAGAAGAGGAATGGGGGTGTTTGTCCCTCTCAGACTGGTTTGTTTATCCCTCTTGGACTGGATGCTGAAAGCTTAGGGATGCAGGAAGCAAGTGCACCACCTCCAAATAGTCTGGGAGGAACCTCTTGGCTGCAAAATCCTCTTTCACTGACTGGGGAGATTTCATCTCGGGAACCACAGGGCCGTGTGGTGGCTCTGACCTGAGGGGCTGGGACTGGTGGGGAGCCCAGAGGCAGCTCAGTGCCCATCACCATGGCACCTGGCACCCACGGAGTCGCCACCCAGTACTCACAGCTCTCAAAAGCCACCGTGGTGAGCACAGGGACCACGTTCTGCAGGGGAGACGCAGCGCCCTGCGGTGCAGCCAGGAGGGCAGCGATGTCCCCTGGGCACCACGGTCACTCACCAGCGGCACAGAAGGTCAAGACTCTCGTGGCCAGGGTCGCGGGACACCTGCAGCGTGTCAGGTTACTGGCCACCCCGCCAAACCCTGTTTCTGCCTCTCTGACCGCATCAGCCCAGCGCGTGGTGATGCTGAGCGGCTGGGGAGGTGCCGCAGGGTGGTCACATCGGCGGCCACCCCGGTGAAATTCCTCCCACGCCAAGGGATGGCGAGGACGCAGAGCCTGCTGTGCACCAGGGGAGCCCAAAGTAAACCTCATCCAGCTGGACAATGTGCTGGGGTGGGGCTGCTGGGAGTGCAGGGGCTCTGAGAAGCCGTCCTGCAGGCTTTGTGTGGGCTGCAGTGGGTGCTGGGGCAGAGCGAGTCCCAGGGGTGCCGGGACACATGTTTTGGTGCAGAGGCCCCCGCGAACACCTGGGGAACACGAGCAACATCCACCTGGGATGAGCTCGGTTGTGTCTGACATCCCCGCTGCATGGCCCCTGCAACTCACGCACAGCTCCGGGGTGGGATGCGGGGCTCCCTGAGCTGGGGAGCCATAAATAATGTCCATTTCTGCCCCAAACTGTTGGCCTGGCTGAGCACGACCACAGGTACAAGACCTCCAGGACCCCAGTCTCCATCTGCAAATCGTGTTCTCATCCTGCTGCTGCCCCGGGTCAGCCTCGAGCCGTGGTTCCTGCTGCCACCAGCGAGGAGGTTCGGCTTAACCAGAGCAGCACTGTGGCAGGGGGGTTACCTTTGATTTAGACAGGTTTTCTCTGGCTTTGAAGAGGACTGGTTAGAGTGGAGGATGGCAGGGAGGTGTCAAGCAGCAGCTTCCTTCAATGCATTTTTTCTAAGCTTCTTTTCCCCTCTGATCTCTCTCTATTCGCCTTCCCTGGGCTCGTGGGGTCACTCTCTCTGTCATCAGAACTCGCAGCAATGCAGAAAACCACTTCGCGACAGGTCTGGGGACGACACGTGCCTCCCTGACCCAGGATGTCGGGGATGGCGAGGTCACTGTCCATCGCAGGGTCCGTGTCCCCCCTTGGGGTGCACTCAGCACTCTGGGAGCTCCGTGCTATCCCGGAGAGTCTGCAGCATCCACACCAATGGGTGGCCCAGAAGACGTGAAAGATCGACCTGCAGACACTCTGTGTTTTATTTTATGACCATCAAAACTGGATCTTGACTGAAGCCCCTTCCCAGCGCTGCTGGTGCTGATGCCTGGTAACTTTGGGCTGTCCCTGCCTGTGAATTACACGAGCGTGGAGTGGAATTTACTCTACTCACATCTTCACCTACCAGAGCGCAGCAGCATTTTCTGTGTCTGAAGCCACCAGGACAACCCCATGCTTTGTCAGGGCCAGCGAGAGCCGTGACACAGCTCCTTGCAGCCAGACCCCGGCTGTCCTGCCCAGCCCCAACTCTTACCCCTTCACCTCTTTCGTTCCAACTCGCTGAGCAACAACTGTCATCTTCATACTCTCCCCCCAGCCCTGCTCTACCTCAAGGATTAAGCTTTCATCCTTCATTATGAGCTTCTCCCCCAGGCAACATTTTCCACGAAGAAAAAGGAATTTCTGGGATTTTGCTTTTAAGAGATTATGTTACCAAGCATGTGTGTGTGTTTGCGCCGTGGCCAGGAGCTTTCTGCACACACAACCTGTAGCAGCACAGTGTGGGGGTCTGGTGGGACAGGGTCTGGGTGTCCTTCCTCCTCTCGCAGCTCCTCATCCTCCTCTCCTCCAGGGAGGAGCTGGCAGGATCTGGCCCCACAGCCCCCGGACTCGCTAGCGTGGGGTCTGGGATGGGGGATGCAGGATGGGCATCGCTGGGATGGGGGATGCAGGATGGGCATCGCTGGGATGGGGGATGCAGGATGGGCATCGCTGGGATGGGGGATGCAGGATGGGCATCGCTGGGATGGGGGATGCAGGATGGGCATCGCTGGGATGGGGGATGCAGGATGGGCATCGCTGAGATGGAGGATGCAGGATGGGAATCACTGGGATGGGGGATGCAGGATGGGAATCACTGGGGACATTGGAAAGCACAGGGCTCAGCTTTGCTCACTGAGGTTGCCATTGTGCCCCCACTGTTTGGGTCAGAATCACCAAATATCGGCGGTGAGGCTGAGCTGCTGCAGCTTTGCCCATTCCCAGCACCGTCACGATGCTCCGGGGTGGCTCATGCCCTGGCAGATTGGGTGGCTGCCCCAGCCGCTCCTGCAGGGCAAGCACTGACCTCGCTGTGCTCTCTCCTGTACTTACAGGGAACCTCAGCTACTTGCAAGGAGCTCACACCACGCCTGCAGGCTTGGCGTCAGAATGATTTGGCTGTACAGTAACTGTTGAACAAGGTTGCGCTTTCGTTGGCAGCAGCTCTTGTTATTAAATCCGTTTCGGGAGCTCATCTAAGCCCAACAAATTAACATAAGGGAAACACGACAGCTAATGTCGACCTACCCAAATAACCCAAATCCATAGTAACAATGGGGAAGACATAAACTCGGCCTCGGGAGAGTGGCTGCTGCGTGTTCAGCTTCAGCATCTGGGCTGCTGCTGCCCCAAAAGGTACCAGTTTGGGTAGAGACGCTTTGGTTCGGCTTGGTAACACTGCCTGCCCCACTAAGCCCCCAGGGCTCAGCCCCAACACAAGAGGAGAGGCAGAACCTCATGAAAGCCCCGACATCCCCTCTGCTCCCATCGCCGGGAGCCCCTGGCCGCCTCCCCGCCCAGCGCCGTGCAGCCTGGACCAGAGCGCGGGCCATGAGCAAGGCTGACTCACAGCACTGAGTCAGACCAGTAAATACCACTTATTCTATGTGTTCTGGGGCACAACATGAAGCCAAGTTCCTAGAGATAAGAAGCTTTGCCATCGCTCTCCCTGCAGCCATCACATGGACTAATGGAGCTGAGGGTACTGGCCGCCTCTTACTTGCGTGCCCGAGCATCTCCTGCTCTGCAGCAGCTGCCACCACCCTACTCTTGGGAAATCAAACAACTACCAGCTCTCTGCTGCTTTCTGACAAATTGTTTTCCGCTTTCCTTTAAAAACCAATAAATAAAACCAGCAGATCCTGTAGAGCTTAAGCACAAATGGAAAGTACAGTGAAAACAGGCTCCTAAACACCCAGGCACCCCCCCAAGCCCCAGCGTGACAGTGAGTCTATATTACCCATCTAGACACCACTGTGGGTATTAAAGAGCCTAAATCTGATTAAAGCCTTTCCATCCCCACCAGTGGTCAATCCCAGAACCTGGCTCACCCAGGAGGCCGAATTCATTTCATCCCTGAAGTCTAATTAAAGCCATTAGTGTATTCCTTGTCTTTTTGATAAGATCAAAGCATTCCAAGAGCCGGTCATTACCTTATTTTCAAGACAATTCTACAACGCACAGCATCGATTTATTCTGCCTCCAGCTGTATGTGTTTATCTCTGTCTATCACGGCGTAATCTGCTCCATCAGCCACGCTCACAGCTGACGAGAGCCCACGCTCTCCGTGCTGGGCTTCTTCTCCACCCCTCGCTGCAAATGAACATCCGAGGCAGTGCTGGGTGTCCAGGTCCCAACGACCACGGCAGGACATGGGACATGAACACATGGGTCTGGGACAACTCTCATGGCCGGTTCTTTATGGGACCACTCTCCACAGAGACAACTCTGCCTAGGACACCTCTAACCCTAAACCTAACTCTAAAGGTTCCTTATGGACAGTTGTTCCCATGGGGAGTTGTCCATGGAGAGTTGTCCATTGAGAGTTGTTGTCCATTGAGAGTTATCCATGGAGAGTTGACCATGGAGAGTTGTCCATTGAGAGTTATCCATGGAGATTTGGCCATGGAGAGTTGTCCATGGATAGTTGTCCATTGGGAGTTGGCCATGGAGGGTTGTCCCTTTCCACACCCAAGCCATGGTGATGGTGCCTGGGCAGCCAGCAATGACCTGCTCCTACAGTTATGGAGAAGCTGTGATGGTATCACCCCACAACCCCCGCCGGGTCTCCCCCTCCCCACAAAGCCACAGTTAGTGGCAGAGCTGGGATGCTGCCCTTGCGCCACGGAGCGTTCCTGACCCCCGCGCTGAGCGCCGGGCGGTGGGGCAGCGCGCACAGGGTGCTTTCCCCTTGCATAAACACATCACCAGCAGCTCGCGGCCCCAGCGAGAGCGGAGCTGTGAATTTTCATCTCTCAGCTAATCAACTCGCCTGCTAGTCCAAACTTGTCAGGAGCTTTATCCCTGCCCTGCCAGCCTCCTCCCGGCCCACGAGTGACAGGAGACGTTCCCATCCCTCCCCGAGACACATCCAGCTGCTACAAAAACAAACATCCTCCCGACAGCGATTCCTCCTCGTCAAGCAGCCCTGACCCTGGTCCCCTACAATAACATCTGTGCCTGTGCCCGGCGCTCGGCACAGCCCGGGATGCAGCCGGCGCGAGGGTGATGCACGCGGCTGGGACCGCAGGGCTGCGTTACCACCTCAGCTCGGGGGTTATTAATTGCTGCTTCTCCCTCTTCCTCTGTGACGAAAGATTAATGACCTGGTGAGGCTGTGCTGCCCGTGAGGCTCCTGCAGACGAGAGGCAGCTGCGGCAGCACCAGGCTCTGCGCCAGCCAAGGAGGATGAGGATGAGGATGAGGATGAGGATGAGGATGAGGATGAGGATGAGGATGAGGATGAGGATGAGGATGAGGATGGGGATGAGGATGAGGATGGGGATGAGGATGGGTATGGGGATGAGGATGAGGATGAGGATGAGGATGAGGATGAGGATGGGGATGAGGATGGGTATGGGGATGAGGATGAGGATGAGGATGAGGATGAGGATGAGGATGAGGATGGGGATGAGGATGAGGATGGGGATGAGGATGGGTATGGGGATGAGGATGAGGATGAGGATGAGGATGAGGATGAGGATGGGGATGAGGATGGGTATGGGGATGAGGATGAGGATGAGGATGAGGATGAGGATGAGGATGAGGATGAGGATGAGGATGGGGATGAGGATGGGGATGGGGATGAGGATGGGGATGGGGATGAGGATGAGGATGAGGATGAGGATGCTCCCCAGTTGTGCTTTTGGGAGGCTTGGCAGGGTCTGGGCAGGTTTCACACCAAAAGGCTCCCAGAAACCCACCTGGGGGGCCCCGTCCTGGCCCCCACGGACTCGTGTCCAGGCCCTGCTTCTGTCTCCGTCCATTCCGAGGGAGCTGGGACAGTTTAGCTGGAAGAAGGAGAGGCTGAGGGGTGACGTTATTGCTCTCCACAACCACCTAGAAGGAGGGTGTAGTGACATGGGTGTTGGTCTCTCCTCCCAAGTGACAAGTGATAGGATGAGAGGATGGCCTCAAGCCGTGCCAGGGGAGGTTCAGACTGGATATTAGGAACAATTTCTTTACTGAAAGAGCGGTGAAGACCTGGCAAAGGCTGCCGAGGGCACTGGTGGAGCCTCCATCCCCAGAGGGGTTCTAAACTCACGTAGATGCGGAGCTGGCGGGTGACGAGGCGCCTGGACGGCGCCCAGGGGTTATCAGCAGCAGTGGCCGAGGCCGAAATAGCAGGTCAGGCGAGTGGGGTGAGCAGAGCTCAGCCTCTCGGCATGTTTGCTTGCGCTAAACCTGCGGCATGAAAACTTTTCACAACAACACTCACCTCTTGAAGCCTTCCTTGGCTGCTTGCGCGCTGGCAGAGGGAGAGGGCCTGGCCTGGCTTGTGGGCTGGATTGTCCAAACAAACCATGTCCGTGGGCGCTGCGGCTGCAACAGCCCAAAGACGATGCTGCAGGGTGAACGTGAGCCGAAGGAAAAGCTCTTTCTCCCAGCAGAACTGAGAGAATCTCCTGCTTCCCGAGGGATGCTCCCAGGGGCTGCATCACATGAGGTGCTCACACCGGCCGTCCTCTCAGCAGGATCCTTGTTCCACGGCGGGTTTCTCCGCTGTGAAGTGAGGGTATGGGGGTACCCTGTGGTAGGGAGGGTTCCCTGCCTTGGGGTGCCCTGTGGTGCTCTGGTGTGTGCTTTGAGATGTGGGGCCTCTGGCAGTAGAGGGTGCTCTGGGATGGGATGGGATGCTCTAGGGGTGCTCTGAAATGGGCTTCCCTGTTAGTGGATGTTCTGGGGCTGACCTGGGATGGGATGTCCTGTGATGGAGTGCTCTGGGGGTGCTCTGTTAAGGGGAGCTTGGGGGATGCTCTGGGATGGGATGCCCTGCAATTGAATGATTTGTGATGGGATGCCCTGTTATGGGATGCCCTGTGGGTGCTCTGGGATGGGATGATTTGTGATGGGATGCTCTGGGGATGCCCTGCAATGGGATGCTCTGGGATGCTCTGGGATGGGGGATGCTCTGGGATGCTCTGGGATGGAGGATGCTCTGGGATGCTCTGGGATGGGGGATGCTCTGGGATGCTCTGGGATGGAGGATGCTCTGGGATGCTCTGGGATGGAGGATGCTCTGGGATGCTCTGGGATGGGGGATGCTCTGGGATGGAGGATGCTCTGGGATGCTCTGGGATGGGGGATGCTCTGGGATGGGGGATGCTCTGGGATGCTCTGGGATGGGGGATGCTCTGGGATGGGGGATGCTCTGGGATGCTCTGGGATGGGGGATGCTCTGGGATGGGGGATGCTCTGGGATGCTCTGGGATGGGGGATGCTCTGGGATGGGGGATGCTCTCCGCTGGGACGCTCTGCGGCTGCCCCGCTCCGGGCGGTTCCCGAGCACACGGCGCCCCCCTGTGGCCGCTCTGCCGCACTGCAGCCCCGGGGCCGGGGCGCGGCCAGCAGGGGCTGGGGAGGGACTGGGAGAGCTGGGAGGGAGTGGAGGCTCCAAGGGTTGGAGCCCCTCTGCTCTGAGGGCAGTCTGAGAGGGTTGGGGTTGTTCAGCCTGGAGAAGAGAAGGCTGTGGGGAGACCTCAGAGCAGCTTCCAGGCCTGGAAGAGGCTCCAGGAAAGCTGGGGAGGGGCTCTGGATCAGGGAGGGCAGGGGGAGCACGAGGGGGAAGGGTTTCCAGTTGAGAGTGGGGAGACTGAGATGAGATTTTAGGAAGAAATGTTTTGCAGTGAGGGTGGGGAGGCCCTGGCCCAGGTTGTCCAGAGCAGGGGTGGCTGCCCCATCCCTGGAGGGGTTCAAGGCCAGGCTGGATGGGGCTGGGAGCCCCCGATCCAGTGGGAGATGGAACTGGATGGGCTTTGAGGCCCTTCCAACCCAAACCATTCCCTGCGCAGCCCCAGCCAGGCAAGCTGCTTTGCACGCGCGGTCGCAGCTCCTGGGCGCACGACGGTGTCAGAAGCCCCTGTGGCCGCTGCTCCTGCCCCGAGCACAGCCCGGCAGAGCCAGCGTGCTCCATCTCCAGCGGGAGGATGAATGAATGGATCCCTTGTGTGTGAGGCACTGACTCGCTCTCTCCTGCGCAGAAACCATCTGCGAGCAGGGACGCGGGGCTGGGCTCGGCTCATCCGCTGGAACTGGGTTTAAGTCTCAGCCCTGGCTGCAGTTGGGATTAACACCCTTGCTGACGGCATACGCACGCTGTATCGGCGAGACGGAGCATGATGGTGTTCCTCAAAAGGCTTGTAGGCATTCCAGGCTTGGGCAAGGTCCTTCCACCTCTGCTGCTATAAAAAGCGGGCAGGGCCGTGGCCGAGACAGACCAGTTCCAGTTCCTGTCTGGGCAGGGCCCTGCGGCTTCGTCGCGGTGGAGATGATGGGCACAGCGCCTGTCGGGTGGCGGCTGCTCCCCGGGACCGTCACCCACGTGGCGCTGCTCCAAAGCGTCGCCCGGCCCCACGAGATGGACCAAGAGCTGCTTGTTGCCAAACCTGTTCAACTCAACCGATGTAAATATAAGGAACTGGGGTCGCTGCTGAGGTACAGACCAGGGAGACAAAGTGCTGTGGGCTCTATCCTGCGGTTGGGCTGGGGGCACCTGGAGCAGCTCCCAGCTCCAAAGGCAAGAGCCGCTGGTTCCTTGCAGGGACTGTCCTGCCCTCACCGCGCTGGCACACTCAGCCGTATCCGAGCCCTGCTCCTCCGAGGCTGAGGAACGCTGCTGCCGAGGGAATCCCCATGCCAGGTTCTGACTCCTGTGTGAAAGTATCAGCAGGGTGATAGCAAATATATTTCCCCTCCAAAAGAAAGCGTTTACTATACCCCCAAAGTATTATTGGTTCAATATCATGGCACGGTGGCAAAGAGGTGCTCTAGGAAAACTTTTCCCACTTCAAAGCCGTGTGGTGCCGCGGGAGCTGTGCCACAGGGCAGCACCTCCCAACCCTTCCAAGCAGGGAGTAGGACGGGCGAGACAGCAGCCACAACTGCTCGGTACCTGCTGTGCTCCATGGAAACTCTCTCTCTTCTGGTGTTTTGGAGCACAAATTAAAGCAGCAGCTCCCCAGCAATACGATCTGTCACCACCTGCACCTGTTCCTGCTACGCAGCCTCCGTCCACACGCGGTCCCGATGCCACACATCTCCTTAAGCAATTTGCACATCTTAAAAATAAAATCCTTTATTGATAATATGAATGTTTACCATGTTTAATGCCATCAGCTATAAAAAAATGATTAAAGACTTCAGCTCGGTATGTTTGGCTTTACAAATTTACAAGTGTTAATGAGTTAATACTAGCATATACGCTTTGCACTTCATGATACTCCATCAGCCAGTGACAAACTGCAACAATGGCTGCTCAGAAGAGATGAGAGAAGAAATATTGAGTTGCTTCAACACCGAATCTACACCAACAGTTAAATACTAACTCTAAATGTCTTACGGAATAAGTCGATCCATTGTAATACATTGTGCTTAGTTTCTCCCAGAAGACAGGCTACGAGCTAAAATACATTCTTCTGCGTTCCCCCTCCCGTATTATATTTTAGAAGAATCAGTATTCAGTGCATTTCCTAACAGACTTCATCATAGCACGTCTCTTCCTATAGAGCTATCGAGGGGGAATGGGGATAATACCAGATAGATTAATGTAAAAGCAAAGAAATGCGTTAAAGCAGCATATACAAAAGCCTCACTTTTGAATCCGGGCCAAAATCCATCTGCCCATCAGCTGTAAAATTGCTCTCATCAAGAGGAAAAAATCTGCTGTGGATACTTACAAGTTAAAAAAGTAATAAATGTGTTTCCAAGAGAGTTGCTGCCTATTTATCTCGGCTGGCTTTGCCTCCCTGCTGTTAGGACACAGCCTGTTCGGTTGCATCAGGACAGCAGCACGTGATCCTGTGACTCCAACGCTACCAAAGGTCTGTAAACCCCTTGTTGTGGTCCAAATCCCGATCACGGCTGCGCTGGAGGGAAGAGCAGGGTCACTGCAGACTTCATAGCAGCACAAGAGCTCCAATGGCCTCAAAGGAGACACGGAGCGAGCAGGAACCTGGCAGGGCAGGCAAAGCAGCACATCCTCCTCGCTGCCACAAGGATCTTCCCTGCAGGAAAGGTGGATGGACGTTGTCTAATAAAATATTGAAAAGTGACAAAGGAGAAAGTGTCTCCGGCAGTGGGAAGCTGTGCTCGGCACGAACGTGACTGCAGCACAAGGGAAACGCCGAGCAAGTCCGATTCCTAAATGTAGGATGGGTTCAGACACCACACCTGAGATCCTGGACTCGGGGTTACACCCTCAGCCTCTGCCACTGATCCGGGTTGCAGTCCTCGCTGCAGGGACTCGGAAACCAGCCGTGCTGAGCTCCTGAACCAAGGGCAGGACCTTCAGCAGGGGACCCGCTCCCAGCAGCAAACGCTTCTGCACAGCAATCAGCTGCTTCTCCCCTTCTAGGCCCACATAACTTTCCACACACCTGATTTGCCTCAAACTTAGGCAATTCCCCACTAAGTGTTTTTTATTAAATCACAATGATTTTCTCATATTAGGCAGAACAAGAATGGATAAAGGGTTTCTTAGCACAGTGTGTATTTCATATGTACGTGTGTGGAGCTACTTACACATCTCTACATATTCCATCACACAGGACAGCAATGATTTGGTTCCGTATTTGTAGCCAAGGAAAGCCAGCAAGATCCCACAGCTGACCAGGGAGTCAAATCCAGGTCAGTTGGACACAACTGACACAGATGAGGAACAAAATTATTGCTATTGTTTATAGAAGATCTCTTTCCTGTTGCTAAAAACCTGTATTGTGTGGACTGGTGATTTTTTTTCAAGTAATAGCGAGATCTTTGTTGAGTGACAGCAAGATCCATTTCTCAGAAGTTCTACACACAACAGTAGAAAAAAGAGCTTGAAAATTCATAGTGACGCACCAGAAACCAGTGCTCAGCCACTCAAAGCACACAGGCATCTCTGCAAGAAACCAGAGAGAACTGTGTGGACAGTGAATATTGAGAGAAGAGTAATCAGGGTTGTATTATAGCTAAATGTCACCCCA
Organism: Clamator glandarius; assembly: GCA_033459285.1. NCBI lineage: Eukaryota > Metazoa > Chordata > Aves > Cuculiformes > Cuculidae > Clamator > Clamator glandarius. The sequence continues at coordinate 121,552 of JAUNZM010002182.1, read as the reverse complement.
AGAAACAGACGTGTGCTTCCTCAAAGAGCTGGGAGCTACATCCCACAGGACAGAGCGTGGCTGGTTGTGTCAGGCTGGTGGCCACCTTCCAGAATTCCTAAGTATTTGCTAACTTATTTTAGCAAATGGAGAAGAACTAAAAAGAAAACCAGTGTTGGTTTTGACATTCAGGACTCACAGAAGACTCTGTTTCTGCAGCCAGATGGTTCCCCTCCTCTCCTTTTCCAGGGAATCACATTCATACCGCAGGCTTAGTTCAGGCACTTTATAGAAAAGGTTCATCTGGAGTAAAAAGTCTGCAAAAGATACTTCTGCATAATTTAAAAGTAGCGTTTCAGTCCCACTAGAGTTCGATAGTCAGGTCCCACCACGCCATTATGGGTCTTGTTACGTCTAATGATCTGACCGTTACAATGAGACATTCGAGGCTACTGAGAGCTGTAGTTAAGGGTTCTTCATAAACAAAAATATCTTCCTACCTATTAAAAAAGGAAAAAATATACTAAATGCTTTATACAGACAGAATCTGCTACTACAGAAATAAATAACATGGAGTGGAAAAACAGTGTCTTAGCTGCAGATGCTAAGCTGTGGAATGTCCCGTTGTCTGGAGATTAGCTGCTTGTCGGCAGGAGGATCTCCAGGTCTTTCCCATTTGACACCACGGTGGTGTTGGAGCAGCTACTCGACACGTCCAGGGGAGCACCCAGGGAGGATGCCTGGGAAGAGGGTTTAGTGAGCGGAGTAGGAGCAGCCGGGGACTGAGCGAGGCCGGGTTTCTTTGGAGGAATGGGTGGAGGGTTCCCTCTTTCTGCTCTAGGAATGGTTGGTGACTTAATGCCAGGAGACAATGGGCTCAGTGGACTGGAGACCTTGCCAGAGCTTGGAGAGTGGCCAGATTCGCTTTTGGGGCTGACGGCATTTGCCAGATTTCGATAGTCTGTGCCAAAAGGTGAGCTGTTAGGGGAGACGGGTTTAATGGGTCCCTGCTGGCTGGTAAATCTGGAAAGGACCTGGGTGACCGTATTGCGGGCCAGCTGCTTGGCGGCAGAGTTGTCTGCCAGGGTAGGAGACAAATCCCGCGAGGGTGGGCTCTGCAGCCCACTCGACTGGTGCTCCTGTTCAGCTTGAGACTGGAACTTGTGACGGGCGGCATGGAAACGCTGATTGATCCCCACCTGGTAGGATGACTGGTAACCAGGGCTGCTCGCCGAAGCTCCCACTAAGCGTTTGCTCAGCACTGGTGAGGAGCAGGGAGAAGGTGTTAGGGAGGAGGCAGCCGTGCTGCTGGGAGACAGGGACACCCCGCTTGAAGGGAGCTGGGACATTAGATGCACTGGTGACTCTGTTCTTACAGAACTTCCATTCTCCACTGCGTTTTCCAGGGCTGCACTGGCAGATTTCTCCTTGTGAGCGTGGGTCTCTGCTGTGCTGGTCTGCAGGAGCTCACCGCCCGTCTGCACGTCTGTATTGCAGTGACCATTGGATTTTGCATAGGAGTGAGTAGGTGTCATAGGGCTGGGATGCATGGCAGCCACAGCTTTGCTTGTGCTGATGGGATTCACCCGGTCTGCCTGCAGACACTCGGTCTGGCAAGACACAGACTTCACCGTGGCACTGTCAGTTACAACAGCTCTGGACACCACCACGGGGCTTGGCTGTGCAGGCTCAGCAGGATTGTGTTCCTGGCAAGAAGCCTCCAGTTCTTTCAGGGCTTTCCTTAGACCTTCCACCTCTTCTTTCAGTGCTTTTGTACGGTTTTCTTCTCTGTTCAGCTTGGCTTTCAGCTGTTCTCTTTCAATGTCAAACTCTGAGAGCTGCTTTTCTACTTGTGCTTCCATCTGTAAACCCCTCTTCCTCTTGGCTGCCAGCTCCTCTTCCAGTTTACTCACCTTACTCTTCTCTTTTTCCAGCTTCAAGCTCAATTCTGCTGTCTTCTGTCCCTCTTCAGCTGCTTTGGCAGTGGCTTTCTTGCACTCCACTACAAGCATGGAAGAGAGTTGCTTGTATCGTGCCCTTTCCTCCTCCAGCTGGCTGGACAGCTTCTTCTGTTCTTTCTCAAACTTCTTCACTTGCGATTTTTCAAACTCCAGCTGGAAGATAAGAATAAAAAAGGACCATAAGGGAAGCACAAAAGTAAATGAAATTAAATGAAGTATAATAACACACAAAAAGGAATGGGGTTACTCTGTACCTTGATGAAATTCGCTGGTAAAAGATTCTTGCCTCAGGTATCTGCAAGAGTCTTGTATGACTCACTTATGAAAGCCAATTGACCTTGAGATTCCCACCCAGTCTGCCGTGCCCTGACTGAACAGGCAACCTGGAGCGAAGCTTCCTCCCACCTCACTCACTGCTTTGTCACTTTGCCTTTTAAAGGTCCATAGACTTAAAAATGCCAATGTGTGATCTACGTTTAATAAAACAGCACTTGAATAACAGAAAACAGTAGCTTAAATATTTATTATCATCTCTGAATAACGCCCCCGGGAGATTGTTCATGACTTGTTCTGAATTTTGAGTACTAGAGAGCTCTACTATTGGCTGGTGCAGCCCTGTTCTTGAGAACCTCTCTGACTGCAGGCTCAAGTAAGGTTTCAAAGCATCCGATTGCTTATTAACAGCTTTTAGCACTGCTCAGCTACCAAAGCACGCCCCAAAGTTAAGGCTGATATTCATACTGAAACAGTAGAAGCTTTACAGGAGAGGGAGGTTCCTGTTACTGGTTCAACAACAAAGGTGTGATTGGGTATTGCTACTGAGTTCACCACCCAGGAGCCCTGGGTTTCTGTGGGCTGGGTAATCGTAGCTATGGAGCGTACCTGCTGGGTGAGCCGCTCCCGCTCCTTCTCCAGCATGTAGGTGACATCATCGCCCTCCGCCGTGTCCTGGGCGTGCCGCTGCCTCTCCTCCTCCAGGTCCAGGATCACCTGCCAAACAACCTCCATCACTTGGATGCCCAGCACCTATGAGCTTGTGTAACTCAGGGGCAGATCAGTGCTGTCACACACGATCCAAAGCCAAATGACACGGGAGAGCAACCCCTGCAGCCTCAAAGGTCAAAATTCAACTACAAATCTCATAAAAGCAGCTTTTGGACAAGTTACAGTGTTACATTACTATTTGGTATACGAGGCCTGACACAATAAACCCGTGACTCTCCCCACAGCTCTGGAACCCAGAGCGATGTTACAGACCACGTGCCGAGCTGTGCCGAGACACGGCTCAGCGCGACTGCTGCACTCACTGCGAGTGGACACGGCTTCAAATAGAGGCATTTCCTCACCCATCGCTGGGAAATGTTGCTGTGCAAGAGTGAACTACAAGTGAACATCCAGTTTCGTGTGAAACTGAAGAAAGCTGTGATGGAAACTTTTTCATTATCGCCTGAGACTGACGGTGCAGAGATCCCACAGATCCATCGGTGCTCAAAGGAGCTCATTTTATGTCAGCAGAAGACGTGAAAGCAAAACCAATAGAGATCAACCACCTCAGAAAAGGATCTGCAGCATCACGTGCAGCCATGTGTCAGCTCCGAGGGGAATGGCTGGGAAGACGATCGTAGCTGATTTTCTTAAATAGAGTTGCAAGAACAGTCTTGAGGGTTTTGTGTCAGACCACGCAGCTGAGTCAGTTTGTGAAAGAATGAAAACCTCACACTGACTGTGTTTTCATTTTCTTACTCAAGAGCTAAACTGCGTGCTTTCCCCCGGACTCAGGATGACTTTGGGAAGTTCATGCTGTCTGCCTGCAGTTGGATGCTGCCCCGATCGGATTTCCCTGGCAGAACCACTAATGTGAAACTCAGCAGGAGTGGAGGCACCACCCCTGGGACCGTGCACCCAGGAGACACGGAGCAGTGACAGTTCCAGGATGATCCTCGCGGCAGTTCCTGCAGGGATTTGCACACAGGCTTCTCCCCCAATTCCCTACCGAGGAGACGAGGGCTGCAGTGCGAAGTTTATTTTAAAGAACATTAATTTGTTCGTCCACTTCAGAACAAGATGAGCTCTTGAAGTGAAACTGCTTGCCATAAGGACCCAGTTAAGGAGCTCCTTCAGCTTTAACTCTGAATTACATGAATAATTGGAATTCTATTAACTCAACAAAAAAAGCCAGCATGCAAACTTCCCGAGAGACTCTGCAGTATCCCATCACCTAAACACTAGGCTCTCCCAACACACCTTCACCACGAACCTAGCAGCTCCTCAGTCCTTCTGATATTTAAGAATAGACTCATTTAGGTTGGAAAAGACCTCCAAGCTCCTCCAGTCCAACCATCAGCCCAACCCCACTGTGCTCGCTAAGCCATGTCCCAAAACGCCACACCTGCAAGTATGCTTAAGTATCTTTAAATACACAAGGAACCCTTTTACAAGAGACAGGAAGGGGGAAGGGGGAAAAGATCTCATTGTAATAGCATGATTTAGCTGGATACTGGGCTGGGAAGTGACACACAGAGCCTTGCTGTGACTTTCAGGACAAACCAGAGGTGATGATACCTCCAGCTGCCCATCCTAAACACAAGGCCTGTGATGTAGACCTCAAGCTGGACAGTTGCTTATGGCACAGTAAGCAGAAATGCTTCAGATTATTCCCAGCTCCGAATAAGCTTGTTCCTTTTTTAGTGTGTCCCAACAAAACCACCCCGCATAGATTTCAAATTTTGGCGTTAAAATTAACAAGCTTACCAGCTGCATTGAATTGAGCAAGAAGTTTAAAACAAAGGTGCAAAGTCCTTTCAGTGACCGAAACTCAAGTTATTGAAGTGTTTTTGCTGAAGTTAACGTATTATCAAAACACAATTATTACCTTCAGCACATCTTATATGCAGCCAAACCTACCTTTCTGTGCCTGCTTTCCGCGGCAGCCAGTTGGGATAACATCCTTTCCTGCATGTTCTTGCAATGTTTCATCACCACTTTCAAAATAGACAAGGGATTGGAGCATACTGGCTGCTTTTCACCATGATTTCCCTCTTTCAGGGCCTCAAAATCTCGCTGCAAAGCCATTAAGGGATCACTGATGTTGTACTTCCCATAGCGCTCTTCAATGAACGTGTCTCTGTGCTGGGCCTGCAATACAGAAATAAGTTTGCTTAAACTTAAAATAGAAGAAAGCGATTTTAGTTAATATTTCTCTTTCCCAGCTTTCCACTTCAAGATAAAGAGAAGTCTGATTCACACCCTGTTATCTGCTGTAAGAACAGAAGTATTCAGACAGGAAAAAACATGAGTCTGTCAGGTTAGAGATCCTCGGTTAGCAGAGAAGAGACAGCAATTCACAGGACAAACCAGCTGAGGGATCTGCCTGCTGAAGAGCAGCACGGTCTGTGCCACCCACGGGACCTCCAGAGCCCAGCAGGACCTCGCCCCTTTGGAGCACGCCAGTAACAAGGGATGAACACCAGGATTTTCATATCCTAGCTGCACATCCTCTATTGGCAGGTTCCAAGCAAGTAAGTTAATACTACGAAAAGTTAAGTGTGTGGTAAGGACGATAATCCTTCACTCATTAGAAGGGATTTCAAACTGTCAACATCGAACGCTTCAGCTAGGATGGAAGGCAATAAAAATGCTCATTAATATATTTTAAATGGACACAAGTCGATGGTCTTCCATGAATAATGACAAAAAGTAGATGGATCAACCCAGCTCTCGCTGGCCGCATCGGCACAGTGCAGCTGGATGTCGCTCTGCTCCACAGCTGCTCCTGCTCTCCAGGTAAGGTACTCAAACCTTGAAAAACATGGCAGAAAACCACATTTCCACAGAGCCAGAACAGAAGCAAACGTGTCCTGTCCACAGGCATTGTGTGGGGTATGTAAAGCATGTGCTTGATGAATTTCTCACTGTAGAACAATGTTTTTTAACCAAGTGGCCCCGAACAAGCTGGAAACAAAGGGCAGTCGGGCTTGAAAACACAGCACCTCCACAGCTCGCAACATTCTCATTCCGCCGCTCCCTGCTGTGTCCACGACTGACATTCCATAACTGTGTGAAAGGAAAGAAGGTAAATATCAATTCTTGCTCAATAAAAGATTTAATCATTTACTGCTGTATCACTGGAAGAGCAGTTGTGTATTTTCCTCCACTATGTCACCATCAAAGAATTCTATCTTGAGCAATTAAAGAGTTTTATTCTTACAGTAGCCTATAAATCCGTAAATTGTTAATAAAATCCTTAAAGTTCTCTTCCAGACTAAACAAAGCTGACTTTCTCAAGAAGCAGGACAGGAATGACTCTGTTTCTTCTAGTGTAAGAACTGAGGCAACAGACACAGTCTAGGCTTTATTTACAGCGTTTAGAATCGGGCATTCTGGCTGGAAATCTGTCTGTTAGGATACTGACAGCCTTATCCAACCAAATGACTACCGCAAAGTTCTAAAAACCAAACCAAACTTCATAAACACACAGATATTAAAACATTATCTACTTGTCTACCAGCATGATAAGAAACCATATGAAAACAGACATCCACGTATCAAAGAACCTAAGAGGGAAACCTGACCTAGAACAAGAAGAGCCCTCAGAGCAGATTTGTCCTGGCTCCGAGACATTTGATGATTGATTTCACCTCAAATGGTGATGGGCAAATGCTCCGCACTCGTGTAAGCTTGCAGGACTGCTCCTCGTGTGCATCGCTGAGCGGAGTCCAGTGCGCGGAAAGGCTGATGCCCTGCTGAGAAAGAACCCCTGCCCGATCTGAGGCTTCACTTTGATTCTTCCTGGTTCACTGCAGTCACAGTGACCGACCCTTACAGGATAACGCACCTTTCCTTTCCCAGAGCGTTTAACAGTTCTGCACTGCTCTGCGAGGCCAGAGGACGATGCGGGTGTTTCTCTGCACCACTCACCTACAGCACCTTTCTCTGGAACGCATCAGCTGCGCCCACTAACCACAACGCGCTGTCGCCCTCACAGCAGCTTAACCTAAAGCCTCTTTAGCTGGCAAACACTGCAGGACCAAGATACAGGGATGAGGGAGGGGATGATACCAGCTGCGCTTCCCTCCAGTGCACAGGAGCGACGGTGAAGCCCCAAGACTAGCGCAGGTGTATTAGAAACAGGAAAGCAAATTGCTGTGCCTGGACTGAACAGGTCAGAGGACCAGCAGGCACACACGAACACTCTGCTCAACGCGCCGACGGGCCTGGCTGGCCCTACCTGTGTTCTAAGATGCAATCCCGGGATTAGCACAAAAAACATTAATTAAAGTCCGTCTCAGCTCTCAAAGGTTGAAGGCATCCATTGCCTTGATGAGAGGCATTACCCTCCCCCAAGCAAAGAACTTCTTATCCCACACCTTCTCCAGCTGCATTTTAACGCTTGCAGTGAACACACACAGAGGAACAGCTCACACTGCAAACACCCCTCCCTCCCTCTTTATCAAGAGTATCCATCAGGAACAGTGGAAAGAGCTCAAGTTATTGTTCTAACTTTACATACAGAAAAGAAGAGGAAGGAAAAGATCAACCCTGGAAATGGGAGGGCAGCCCTGGATAATGAGCCACTCCTGGTTCAATGAATCACAGGAAAAACTAAAGGCGCCTTTCTTTTTTGCAGGATAGAGAATCTTCAGTAACTCTGACAAACTCATAAAAACAACTCAACCAAACCTCACCATAAGCTGTAGGGAATTTCTAAGTGACTCAAACACTAAGAAGTCCATAAATACAGCGCAAGATATTCATCCAGCTGGCCTGACAACTCGGACAGAAGAGCTGCTCTTCCCTTAAACCCACCCGCCCAGTGTGGGGCACTTCACAGCTTAAAGACCTGGGATTAGGTCATAGCCAGTACCTACCAGCTCTGATTTTTGCAGCACTGAAGGTGGATTAAAAACCAGCTTTTCCCTCTGCTCCTCTGCACTGGGCTCTGACCTCTCTGAATTCAGCGGGGCGGTTCAGTTCCTGTCTGGAACAGGACAAGTTCTTCCTCGCTGCTTTGGCAGTTCAGTGTTTTCCTGCACTAGCACAATAAACACAAACTCTCACAACCCTAATGACTGTCTCAAGCCCAGCAGCCAGCAGAGCGCAAACAATTAAGTCATCTATATGACAACTACTAAACAGGTCACCCTACGCCAACCACATCCAGTTTATAACAAACAAATCGGTGCCTTGGCAATCGGGCCACCACGCACTTGGAAATGCAAACATGGATTTTCAGGCTGCTGCCTCTGATGCCTCTGTGACAGCCGTCCCACTGAGTCACCAAAATAACTGGGACTGCTCCAAGGGTTTTGATTTTGTCCTGTCTGAACTGGAATTTTGTCTTAAAAACAAGGTTTTGTTCAACTTCTAAACCAGGAGCAATCTGCTGGTGGAAAAGAAACAGTCTATCAATGAATCCAAAGCGAAAAAGTCAACTTGGATCCCAGTATCAGCCTATTAAACACACAAATCCATAGGAAATCAAGCTTCAATAGTAAGGTAATAAGGTGAGAAAAAGCATTCTTAACTCTGGAATGGAAAATCTAATCCAGAAAGCCAGAGATGAGATACATACTGCCATCGGCACCAGCTGTACTCTGGAAGAGTCATGGAATCACTAGGTTGGAAAAGACCTCAGATCATCGAGTCCAACCGTTCCTATCTGCCACTAAACCATGTCCCTGAGCAGACTCATTCCCCTGCAGTTAAAATACCCCAAAGTCAGTAACTCCACCTGCATCATCTCGAATACACAGATTTATGACATTCCTATCAAACATTCAACACTCCAAAGCATTTAAATGGACTATTTGTGGTGATTTTGGAGACTATCAAACTGCCCTCCCCCAAGAGGAAAAAGACAACATTTAAGCTTGGGCTGCTCTTCAAAAAAGGAAGCATCTACGCACGTCAACTGCTCTGAAAAACAAACCTCCTGATGATCACAAAGATTGGGCACAGGCAGCGAGGGCCCCACTCCAAACCGGCCACGTTCAGCTCACGCTCGGGTCATTGACCAGGCATTGGAGAGGGATCATTCTGGTTTTATGGACCAGGAGCAATATCTGACACAACTGGAGAGGCCTCCTGCACAGGAAAGGCTTCACTTTGTCAGGGAAAAGCTCCTCTTTCCTCTTGGGATTTTGAGTCTGTTGGATGAATGTTTCCCATCATCTCTTTGGGGAGTTATTTTTTAGTAAAAGCTTTCCTTTTACTGAAATCTTGTTTACGATGCAGCTTTTTCTCTCTGCCTTCAATAGTCCCCACAACTTGTTTTACCGGAACATCAAACAGGGAATTTCCAAGACTTGTTTCAAGTGTGTTTCTGGACACAAAGCAGAGCATTAATCCTGTCTGTAATTGAGCCTTCAAGTCCCAGCCTTCGGCAGGACGCTCGCTGTTCATTAACTGCAGCTACTGCCTGTGCTGCTCTCGGGCAAGAATTTCCAGAGAAGCTCCTCCTTCGTGCAGTCTTTAAATAGCTTCTGACTGCCTCGAACTTCCTCCTGAGCTCCTCTCCCCAGAGAGATATTGGGAATAAAGAGAAGCTGAGGTCACAGCCATCGCTGCCGGAGCGAGGGGAAACGGGGGTGGGACCACTTGCTTTGCGCAAAAATAAATGTCAAAAGGTTGGATAGGGATCCCAAGTCTGCCCTGAGCTCCAGCTCCAGAGAAGTGCCGAGCAGAGCGCCACGCGGGAGAAATCGCGTCGCTCAAACACTGGATCTGTCTTAATTGCCATCATTATATCAAGTGAACAGACCAGACGAACAAGTGTCGCCCAGATTTGCCATCACAGGACCTGGTATCAGCTCGGAAAAACAGAAGAGATTCGCTTTGGAAACACCAAGCGGCACAAACCAGGAATGTGTTTCCCTGGGAACCTCGGGTCCATCGTGCAGATGGGATAAATCCCAGGGGGGCTCTTCCACGCCCTGGTCCCAACACCCTGGGACGACGGCCCCGTGTTTGCAGCCTGCACTTTGGCCACGGCTGAAGCAGGGAGCTCAGCAACATCCAGGCAGCCGAAACCGAGAGCTGGAGCCCTTCCAGCGGGGAAGCCGTGCCCACACCTCGCCCCTCCCTCAGCGAGAAGGTGCAGAGAACAAGTCTGGCAAAAGATCCTGGCAAACTGTGCCGCTTCAAGCAAGAAACAAACATAAAATTCCCCAAACTTGCTGGAAAAGCCGTAAGAAAAGCCAGCATTCCAGCAGGCCAGCGCCCATGGGAACGCTGCTGGATCTAAGCAGCTTTATAAGCGATGCAAAAGCCCGTTTTGCCCCATCTGTGAAGGATTTACTGCATCTGCAGTGGGTTTTTGTATTACTGAGCTTTCTTCTATTTAAACAAGACTTTTTGTTCTTGAAACTGCACTGTAACCTTAATTTCTAAATCCACTGACAAACAAACACTTCACTTTGCTGTGTATTAACGCTGCTTCAGAGAGTGAATCACTGAACTCAGAAGCAGAGCAATGTCATTAACACCAAACAGATAGTTTCTATTCTGGAGTAAATTGCCTAAGGCCTTATTAACATAAAAGAATATGCCAGGAAGCTGTTTCCTCTTGTCTATGAGTAAAGAAAATTTCATTGCTAATGTATGGAAAACCCTCATTTAAAGAGCAGGGGGCAGGGAACGAAGTGCTCTCACCCAGCGATGGAGACCTATTTCCATCCTGAATTGTTTCCACTCGCAACGTGCTATTTTGGAAGCTCAACCTGTGCTTCACGCAGGCAACAAGGAGAGAGCCTCCAGCCCTCAGTCTTACGCAATTCTGTTTCTTTGGATTAGTTAAATGAGATTGGAACTACAGGAAAAGGAGCATAGTAAGAAGTGAGATTGAAGGTCTGTTCTGAGAATGCTGAGGTTTATGGAGTGGATAGTAAGCTGCTTTTGGGCAGGAAAAAGAAGCTCGTTTTCAAAGGGGTTTTAAAATCAAGGAAGCAAAGTGAAGCACTTGAAAGGATATTTTGAATATAGCAGATTTGTTCACTTCATCCTTTACGCTGGGATCTTGTGCTGGAATTGCAGTAACACCGCAATTTGAAATGCATGTGGGGGGTCAAGTCCCACTGCAATCGCCCAGGGAGAGGATGCTCCCTGCCGCAGCCACCCAGCGCTCCCACAAAAACAACACACAGGGAAAGAGCCAACCACAGAAAACAAACGGAGAAGGGGAGAAGTCAGTAGGGGCAAGTTGTGATACGGCATCGATGACAGCTGACCTAACAACTGCTCTTTATAAGATGAGTATTATATGTGGTGTTGAAGTCACTCTCCTGCCCTGTGGAAAAGCTCTATATTCCAAACAAAAGGACATGGAAGGTGAGGAGTTTTCTGCTCGGAGCCCCCGAACACCAGCAGATGAACAGTGAAGAGGATGCAACACAACGTATCCCTCACAGAAGGAGGGAACACAGCGCTGCCCTGCGATTAGCTCGGTGTTTTATACCACATCATTATCAAGCACAGGTTACAATTTCATTTCATTTGTTCCCAGTTATGAGCACTTGACAAATTATGCCAAAGGGTATTTCAACCGTATAAAACTGCATGCAAGAGGGAACTGCAGGTTAAATTTCAACAGAGGAGATAATTGCATTACGCTATTGGAAAGTGCACATTAAAAAGCCCTCGGAACAGAGCTGCCACATTCCTTCCCCTCGGTCCCTTTGTGCTCCATTACACACATTTCCCACTGCTATATTAAAGCGATGGTAACACATCCCGGCCACACAGAACTGGATACTGATCCCAGGACACAAGAGCAATCTGCAGCTTGTTCCAAGAGCGAAGCTGAGCCTTCCACCCGATGGACAGCTTTGAGAGGGCAACAATACTCCTCCAAAACAAAACGAGTGTCTAAATGTAAAACCAATTAACAATAAACACAGAAGCATCCCAAAGGATCTCCCTCCCCAAACGTGTCTGTGTTTGGAATCAAGCTACAGAAGCTGCTGCTGGAAAACCAAGTCCCCACAGTATAATGTTGAAATATTATGAGCAGTGACAGATCAGCTTGAGAAAGCCTTCAATATCCAGCCCTGTCACAACTCATTTCTTCAAAAATCCACCCTTTCCATCATTCTTACCACTATTTTTTGCTGCCTTACCCAGGCCGAGCGTTAGCTAAGCATCCCTCAAGAAGCAGCAGCATTACACGGGGACGATGCCTCTTTAAAGCATTCTCTAGGCTCGATATCAATGCAGGGAACTGGCCACAGCCCACACTACCCAGCGAGGGAAGCAGGAGAGCTAACACCGTACACACTAACACCATTCTGGCTCTAGTTTTCTTTCTGTCCCTGGTAGGAGAGGTCCTGCTGGCTCTGTCACCACCCCTGCCTTTGCCCAACAGGAGCGCACACACCGTGGCCCTCGCTGTGCTGACGTGGGTTGAAGCCGACTCTTTGGATGGGCTGGTTTTAGCTGGTATCCGCTTCACGGGAAGGCTGCGCTAGTGCTTGTGCCAGAGAAGGGCAAGTGGAAGCAGCAGAGCATAGTTCCACTGCTCGGCACAGCGCCAGCTTCCACTGGCTCAGCACAACACGCAGCCACAATGCTCTTCTCCTAGCGGGAAGCTATTCCCACTGACAGACTCATCTGTGATCCCTCCTGGCAAGAAGCGTTCCTGCTTGAAGAAGCCCTCCTTACTAAAGCAGAACACACCAACAAAGGCAGCTGATGGGCCTTGACATTTCTCACGACAGCAGAAACCCTTGGCTCTTTATCAGAAAGGATGAAAGCACACGCGTAACGCTGCACTTAACACCGAGAAGCTTCTTGCAGTCAGCTTTCAACAATGAATTCCAAGAGGCAGAATGATACACAGCATTTGTGATTTAATATCACTGATATTCAGAAGGGAATCTGAACCAGCAATGAATCTTTGTCTCTGAACTCGGGCTTGGCTGCAAGCACTCGGCAGAGGCTACAGCAGCGCTGTTGTCACTGCTGTCTCTCATCACAGTGCTTAGGACATACCTTCAAGGCTTCGATGACGAGATCTCTCGCTTCTAATTCTCCCTCTAGAATGCTGAACAGCGTCAGGAGTTCTGGTTTGCTGAGTTTTTCCAGATTCATCCTGAAAACCTGAAAAATGGAACACAGTTTACCAGGTGTTCCTCTGTACATGGAAATCAGCATTCCAGGCTATGACACATCATCCCCATTTAACTTCAGCTCATAGTGTTTTGGACTGCAAATCACCTGGGAGGAGAAAGGGGGAATGCAAAAAGGCACGATTTTTCTTTTCCAGGTCCCAGCCCCATTGTAGAAGATGCATTTGTCACCTTTTCCCAACGGGTCACAAACATCTGCACATCCAGATGGTGCGGGCAGAACGCACGGGCTAACACAATAGTGTAACATTCACCAAGAAGTCATCAAAGTTAGCAGGATAGGGAAAAACGTGGATATTTCAAAGCCACACTACTGTGAGCTACACATCTGGATCCTACAGCAGCAGGCATCCCTGATACCAGGCTGAAGCTGAGGTGAAAGTCAACCAAACTGAGCCACCTAAACAAATTCAATGGTAAAATTCACATTTCAGAGCTCCGAGCCGTTTCCTTGGAATGCCATCAAGCATTCCTAATGGAACAGCTCCAAACCACTTAACAAAACAATCAATGCCATGCAAAACACACATTTAATTACCATTCCTTCAAACTGCTTCAATACCACCATCGTTTATTAAATATAATTGTACTGCCTGCATAAGAACAGAGATCCATCATCTGAACAGCACATACGAAAAGCTCTTCTCTCCCTGCACCTTTGCTGATACCCATAATACTCTCTAATAATAACTCAATTTATCACATTATTTCATTAAGAACGATAATTATTTCACAGACTTTCTTTATTTCTGATGCAAACAAACCCAATTACGACACAGTCGCGTGCTTTGCACAATCAAATTGATTGATACCTCTTGGTATCAATCAGGAAGCACAAAGATCCTAAACAATTCTGTGATGATGCTACTCAGAGCTACCAGACCTCTTCCTTGGCAAGGGATAAAGGGTTAACTTTCCCTCTCCCAGAAGAGTCTCTCCAGCTCAAACACTCACCTGCACTCCTAATATTTCTGAAGTCACTGCTATGCTACAACTCCTTTGCATAACCCTGCCTTGGAGAATTATGCACTAAAGCAAGTTTGGTCTTGTTTGTGCCAAAGCAGTTTTCCCGTTGTTGGGAACAGAAAGTTCTGCTCACGGGGAGGAGCATGGAGCCTTCAGACAGCGAGAGAGACCAGAAGCCTCCTTCGTGCCCCTCTGCTATGCAGGCAGGTTTCTCACTGTGCAGCCACATCTTTGCTTCAGGTGTGAAATCCCATAAAGCGCAGGGAAGGAGGATTTACACCTTGTTCATCCCAGAGAAAAAGGGAGAGAGGGCCACATTTACAGCAAATTAATGTTAATGCATAAATAAGGAGCCATACAGGGTGAGACAGAAGGGAGCTGTTCCTAGCTGTTAACATTTACCATACTTGTGCTGGTACTTAAACCTGAGCAGCTCCAGGTCTGGGGTCTGGAACATCTGAACGACTGCTCAGCAGACGCACGGCTTCCTTTCAAAACCAACTTGGTCCTCGCTCAGACTGAATCAGTGCTGATGGCGAACAGCAGCAACTTTTTTCACCACTCATCAAGTTATATTTGTTTTGTGACATTTTAAGCCAGAACTAAAAAGGAGAAGTTTTACTGAGACCTCAGAACAAAGTGCTTTGTCCAACTCCATCACCCGGGGCAGTAAATTCTGAAGGTGGACTTTCACTGTGCCTGCAACTGCACTTTTCTCTTAAATAGACGGCGCGGGAGCCTGCAGCTGCACCTCTCCAGCAGCTACCGAAGGGCATGCCTGTAAGGTGAGCACAGCTACCGACGGTGGCTTCACATTCTGGAGCTGTCAGTCTGGGCAGTGACCATTTCTATCCTGTGTTCTTAACGCTTCCATTGTGATTTGTACTTTGTGGTGTTACAGAAATAAGCCGTGCTATTCTTAACGTCCTTCACTGGCCGTAGTCTTTAATCAGCTTAACAGCATCAACAGCCCAGTCCTAAAATACCTGGGTAAAAATCCTTAGGGGACAAAAAGCAGGAGCCAGTTTGCACAGCTACCATTCACACAAACCCAGGTAACGTTAAAGACACTGCATCTTGCACTCATTTAGAATCATAGAATCGCCAGGTTGGATTTACAGCAAACTTTCCAAGCCATGAGAGCACGGCTGGCAGATCGCTGCTAGGCTGGAGCTGTAAGGATCCCAGGCAAACTCTCCTAGAGCCACTCAATACTAGAGAGCCGGAGAACAGAGAAAAGCTCTATTCCTTTCACGTTATTATTTTACAACAAGAAGCATCTCTGGGTTGCAGAGCTCATAAGCACCTATCTGAGCTCCTCCTACCCGATCTGAATCAGAACCCCTTCCTGGTCCTCCGGGGCACAGACTCCTGAGCTGACCTTTCCAAGACTGCTTTCCAGTTACACATCCCTGTGCCTCCTGCTCTATACTAAAAGATCACGCCAGCCCTGTTCTGTTCCCAGTTCTCCTCATTGCCAACAGTCCAGCTGTGCCAAGCGGAGCTGTACTCATCATCTGCACAGCCTGACCCGTTATTTCAAAGCCTTTAACCAGAAGACAGAGTTTCACAGCATTAGGAACCCGAAACACCCAGGGCACGTTCCCCCTCTGCATTCAGCGAGATATCCTGACCAGTGCAACCACACGGATCACAAACCGCAAGGACCACAACAGTTCAGCTGATGGTGTAAATATTTTCCCTGAGGCGATGATATACCACCATTTTTGGACGATAAGCAAGAGTTTGGAGCATAAACAAAGATGATAACACGCTGCTTGCCTAAAGGTAAACTTCCTTTCAGCTATGCTCTGGGCTGTGTCTGCAGCAGACCCCCGTCTACCTTTGAGAGAGCAGAAACTCCTCTTTCGGAAGTTATTTTCCAGTATTTAATTGAAAAGAAATATCAAGAGTGTACAACTACGGCAGCTAACAAACCAGGGGCTGTTATCTTTGGCATGTGCCACTTCAGGAACAAGAGCGATAAGCCTCCAGCCCACGGCAGCTCCTCTGCGTGCCGAATCACGCTCCAACGATTATGAAACCATTCCAGGTTACACTTCGCCCAGCCTCACACACGTACAAGCACAAACCAAGTTAACCAACTTCACCCACTGAGAAGGCTGGAGTCACCAGGCAGCGGGCACCGACCACGGAGCAGCCGGAGCCTGAGGGACTCTGTCAAGTGGAAGCTTCAAGATACGCTGCCAACTCTTCTCCTTCTTTAAAGAGATTGTGAAGAACGCAGCTTGTCATTCCTGTTTTCCTCCGGAGGAGGGTATTTCCTCTCCTTTCATAAGCCGGGGTTACAGCCACACCAATGCACAAAGCCTCTATGTCTATAATCCTGCATCAGCTTCATTTTATTTTCCTGTCCCTGAAGAGGAACTGATCTTTTCCAGGAGCTTGCATGGGTGTAATCGCATCCACATAAGAACCTAAACAAGCAGTGTGAAAACTCTGGACAGGCAAGTTTTTAAAAACACTGCTGCATGTGCAGCGTGACGCTCCAGTTGTTAAAATAATTACACGATGCCTTTATATCGTAAAAAGCCAACACGCTGTATAATTGTGCACCCACAACGCCAGCCGGCGTTGCATCAGAGCTGGGGGGAACGAGGTGATGAGCAGCGATTACATCCCCACCTCTGTGTCCCAGAGCCCAAAGGAGGATGCGCACTAACCCCTCAAAACCTCCGCAATCGCTTAGTTCCTGACCTGCTACTTGGGGATGAAGTAAATCCCCAATTTCACGCAAAGTCCTTGAATAACCAAACCACCAAACGACCATGGGGCTGCCCTGGTTCTGCTGGGGCGCAGAGGGTGAGAGGGGAGGGTCCACGATCAGCATCCCACCCCCAACTCCTCATCCTGCAGAGCCTGTTGGGTCCCAGGGGGTGGAAAAGGGGGTCCAGGACCAGCATCCCACCACCCTCCAAGTCTTGCAGAGCCCGTTGGGTCCCAAGGGGTGGGATGGGGACTCCAGGACCAGCAACCCACCACGACCCCGGGTCCTGCAAACCCCACTGAGTCCTGGGGAGAGCTCGGATCAGCCTCCTCCCACCCTCCTGGTCCTGCAGAGCCCGTTGGGTCCCAGGGGGCGGGAATGGGGGTCCGGGACCAGCATCCCCCGCCCTGTTACCCCGGCCCCGCGAACCCTGCCAAGGCCTAAGGGCCCAAGAACAGCATCTCCAGCCCTCCAGCCCCGCCGGTACCGGTACCCAGGTCCTGCAGCCCCCTCTGAGCCCCGGGGAGCGGGATGCGGGGGGGGGCGAGGGGGCGTGTCCGGGTACAGGGAGGTGGGGGCGCTGGGTACCGGGGAGAGGGGGATCTGGCTACGGGGGAAGGGGAGGGGTCAGCGGACTGGGGATGGTCTGGGTACCGGGGGGGAGGGGGTCTGGCTACCGGGGAAAGGGGGTCCGGGTACCAGGAGGAGAAGAGGTCCGGGTATCGAGGAAGGGGAGGTCTGGGTACCGGGAGGAGGGCGCTCCGGGTCCGCCCCCCGCCGCGGGGCCTCGCAGCCGCCGCCCGATGTCTCCCCGGGTCCCGGAGCCGCCACCGGTGCCGCCGCCCGCCCGCCGAGCGACAGCGGCGCGGCCAATGGGGGCGTTGGGGGCGGGGCGGGGGGCGGGGCCTCGGAGGAGGCGGCCAATGGCAGCGGCGGCCGCGCTCCCCACGGCCAATGGGAGGCGGGGGAGGTGGCTGGGGGCGGGGACAGAGGGGCGGTGGCCAATGGGAGCGCGCGTCAGCGCCGGGGGGCGGGGCCGAACGCCTGAAAAGCCCTTTTGTTCGCGGCGCGGGGAGAGAGAGGCTGTGATTGGCGCGTCACTTCCGGCGGCGGGCGGTGGCTCAGCCGCGGCCCTCAGGGCCCGCCCCAGGCTGAGCCCGCACAGACCCAGGCTAACCTTAGAGACCCAGCTTCAGCCCCAGTCTCAGCCTCCAGCCCCAGCTTCAGCCCCTGTCTCACCCTCCAGTCCCAGTTTCAGCCCCAGTTCTAGCCTCTCAAACCCTAGTCTCAGCCACTGCAGTCCCAGTCTCACCCGCCAGTCTCAGGTTCAATCCATTTCAGCCCCGGCCCCAGCCTCAGCCTCCCGCCTCACCCTCCAGTCCCAGGTTCAGCCCCAGTCTCAGTCATCATAGACTCACAGAATCATCAAGGTTGGAAAAGCCCTCTCCTCTCACCCAATCCAACATCAGCCCAGCTCCACTGTGCCCAATGAACCCTGTCCCCGAGTGTCACGGCCACACAGCTTCTGAACATCCTCAGGGATGAAGACTCTACCACTGCCCTGGGCAGCCTCTGCAAGAGCTTCACCAATCTTTCAGCAAATAAACTTTTCCTGATAGCCAATCTAACCCTACCCTGGTGCAACCTGAGGCCCTTTCCCCCTCATCCCATCACTTGGGAGAACGGACTGGCAACCATCTCACCACAATCTCCTTTCTGGGAGCTGCACAGAGCAATGAGGTCTCCCCTCAGCTTCCTCTTCTCCAGCCTAAACAAACCCAGTTCCCTCAGCTGCTCCCAGAACCTCTGGGCTCCAGACCCTTCACTGGCTCCGTTTCGTTCCCCAGATTAGCTTCAGCCCCTCAATATCCTTCTTGTACTGAAGGGCCTAAACTGAACCCAGGGTTTGAGGTGCAGCCTCACCAGCGCCGAGCACAGGGGCACAGCTCTGCCCCACTCTCAACACCGATGGTTTCCCTCAGGGTGTTCCATCACACCTGTGTTTTATTTGTGAAGGAGCATAACAACAGGCGCTGTTGTGCAGCGTGACTCACCTGGGCAGGCCAGCCGTGTGGACATGTTATGTGTTTGCCACAACTTTCATCTTTCACAAGGGCTGGGTGATGCGGTGATCGCAAACACCAGCACCACATGCAGGTGCCACGCAGGGCTCAGTGTGTTTAGGTTCATCTCTAGGAACAAGCCCAGAAAACATTTGAAGCTGTTGCTGGAGGCAATGTCGCCCATGGGTGCCTGAGCTGGAGCGGGGCCAATGCTGAGTGACTGATGCTGTTGAGGACAGCATGTTTTTCGCTGTCGGGGCTGCTTACCAGGCAGTCTGCTAAGCCAGCGTGGTGGCTGAAACGAGAACTAACCCCTTCTGTGGGAAACACGGCGTGTTGTTTTGTCTCTGCCCTTCCTATGTGGTGTTCTCGGCATGGCTAACGCAGTAAGTCCAGATGAATCGAAAACAGCTTTTTGTGGCCTTTTCTGCTGCCAGGAACCCGACTGCTGGGAGCACTGGGTTTGGAGGGTGTTGCAGCACAGGGCCAGTGCTGTGATAGGCTACGAAACCAGCGGCTTCTGAAGCAAGAATTTCTGAACCTAAGGAATTTCTGAATCCACTGCAAAAAACCCCAAACATCACATACATTACATAGCGACAGGTCCAGTGCTAAACCTTACCACGAACTGTGGCAGCCTCCTGTCTAGTATGCTCAGAAGACGACAGTTTTGTCTAGACAGGGTTGTCTGAGTACAGTGCCTTCATTCGCAGCTTTAATAAATACAGGAACCCTTGCAGTGCCTCTGGTCTCGCTGCCTCTGAGCCCAGGAGAAAAGAACGCCTGTGGGTTACCTGTCCTGAACCGTGCTGGGCTGCAGGCGCCCTTGTGGCATTGCCCAGCAGCAGGTACACGAAAACCTCTAATTGTGATCACTGTGCTGCTCCTGGCTCTCTGCTTTTCACCTGTTGTCTCTTTTATCCTTTGAATATGGTTTTCAGGCAGACACCCTTTCATCATGTACATGAAAAACAGTAGTGGCTCCTATCAAGGTTCCTGCCTTGCAGGCTTTTCGTCCCTTGCTAAGCACCATTTTCCACCCCCCTAGAGAAGGGACAGCACTGGGTGAAGAGCAAGGAAGGGTCAGAGAGGGTATAAGAGCAGGAGGATGCTCCGAGAAGGCCAGGCAGCTACTGGGAAAGGGGTGGCTGCTGCCATAGGGGGACCTACAGGGGCAGAAGTGTCACTGGCTGTGGCTGGAGAAAGGGGAAGGGGGATAATGATGTGTCACGGATGGAGGAAGGCAAGTGAAACAGAATTAAATCACTGCATCCTGCAAGTGCAGGACACAGAACCTGCCAGGGAGAGCTCAGCTGTAAGCTGGCACAGTACCTCATCTCCCTGTTAAAAAAAGGCTTTGGAGAAAACGTGGGTAGAGACTCAGAGCCATTCGGGTGGTCAGGGCCAGGAATTCCCACTCCCACAGCACTGCAATGGTCATGCTCTGATGGAAGTTTTCCCAACCACCTGCACTTCTGCCTTGGCTTTAAGAAGTCAGCAGCGTTTTGAAATCAAATGCTTCCAAGATTTTCAAAACTGGAGGCAAACGCTTGCAGGGGCGTCTCAGGACCGGAGTGGGGGTTTCAACCTTGGAGCCCACTGGAGCTGAGCCCAGCAGTGGGCCAGGAATCCCCATGGCTGCAACACGGGTGGGTTTGGGAAGCGCTCCCTCCTTGGCGTGGCCGCAGCTCCCCCGCGCGTCCACAGTGCTCGCTGCCAAGGGCTGAAACGGTTGCCTTTTTTACTTTCTCAAACAGCACTGCATAGAACTAAAAGGTTATTTATGTTTGCATCTGAAAATAGAAAGGAAGGGTTTAGTTTTCCAGGTTGGCATAGATTGCCTGTATGATAATGTCTCTAGCTTGGCATTTCTTTCCTGCCACTGCTGCAAACATTCCTCACACTGCCCAATCCCAGCCTTGGAAACCCAGGAGAAAGGAGAGCTTTGTGCGGAGCGAGCTTTGCATGAGGCTGATGACTGAGCAGCGATGAATTGAGCGTGTAAAGGTCACAGATGCATGAGTTACATCAGGGAACATCTGGCACCAAAAGCAGCTCTGTTCTGGGGCTGGGTGAGGACATTCATGACCCCAGCACAGCTGAAGAGAGTCTGAAACATCCTCGATGGTCTCAAGGGTGATGGGGGGGGGGAACTAAACAACTGCAGCCTGGAGACCCAGCAAATTAGTACAGGTGGGAGAAAAAACACTTCTTAGCAGAGACCCTCTGCCCATACAGAAAAATATATCCAGCTGCCTGCTGGTCTGGGTTTGGGGGGAAATAACCCAGCTGCAGAGATGGAGCCCATGACCCGCACCAGGTGATTTGGCCACCTCCTTTTTTGTGTATTATTTCCAGCATTCAGGTGATTGCCAGGTGAGTCAGACCTGGGCAGAAAAACAAGGTACCTGCCTGAGAGGGCACGCAGAGTGGATTTCTGATGCAAGGGAACAGCAGCCAAGTGCCAAGGTGAGGCTGGCATCACCTCAGTACCTGCCCCTACACAAGGATAAGCACAAGTACGTGCAGGTGTTTCTGGGCTGTCTGTATCTGCTCACAGTGTGCGACACTATAGTCTCATTCTGGAAATTTTGCCGCTATAAAAATACGGTCTGCTTTCGACAGAGTAATATTTTTCTTCTTTCTTGAAACTCTTGGAGCTGTGTAAAATAGCTCCATAAAACTTGTTGGGCTTTTTAAAACAGAAATTACTGCCTTGCCTTTCTTTAAAAATGCACCCTTGGTTTTAAGCATTGGGGTATTGTTTGCTTTTAAAAAGTAATGCTGAGGAGATGCTGTAAACCCTTTTTTTATTTTGTTGCTTATTGAGAAAAATCCAATTATACCTGAGGGAAACGGGAATGAAGCATTTCATAAAAATATATGGTACGTAAGCAAACAAAGGCTCAGTCTGCCAAGGGAAGGATGCAAAAAAAAGGAAAACCCTTTCAGCACTATCCCTTGAGTAAATACCCTCCCTTGGGAACACTGGTCAACAAGACCATCCTCAGCACTAAAATGTCCTTTGATCATTCCTGGGGAGGAATGACGGGCTGTGGGAGCGCTGGATCCATCCCTGGGGCCCGTGGGTCTGTCTGGTGGCTGCTCAGCCACTCATCACGGAGGAGCATTCAGCCCAAGAGCTGCCAGTCTGGCATCCCTGATAGCATGGATCAGACATCCCAAGTGCCAGGATCACCAAAACCCCTCATCAACATCCATCAATTCCCATCTCTTATCAGACACAAGGGCCAGGCTGAGCCTCTCCAAAGCTGGGCTTGGGGTTTCTTAATGACCCATCAGCTAGTGGCTGATGAGTATTTCTCCTTGCTATTGCCCCCATTACTTATCAGGTTTGTCCCTCACTGTTTTATGTTTTTCCCTGTTGCCTTCCAGCTGCAAAGATCTTGATCCAACAACCTTAATGAAGCCAATGGTCTCACTTTCCAACTCAAACCATCTCATCATTCTAGGTAGGGAGCACACTGTGCTGGAGTTAGGCTGCCAGGGGTCTAGGGCAGCTCTGCAGGGACAACACTAACCCTAAGCCTGACCCTATCTCCAATGGTTCCCTCAGGAGAGTTGTCCTTACAAAAGTTATCCCTGTGCAGAGTTGTCCCTATCAGGCTGGCCGATGCCCGGCCCTTGCCTGGGACACAGGAGCTGGAGCTGCAGGCACTCACCGTTAGTACAAATGCCATTACAAAACCCACATTGGAGATCCTGGTGCTGCTTCCAGCCTCCGTTATGACCTTGTAAGGAACGATTCTCCGCTCAGCAGGGAAGTGACTCTCGGCCAAGGTTCCCCTGCTGCGAAGCTGGGCTCTCATTGCCGACGTCTCTCCAGCGTTCTCCCTTCCAACAAAGTGTGTGAAGTGCTGGTGCGAGCGCGTTAGAGCAGCTGAGAAGCAGCTCCAGTTCAAAGGATGTTTGGAAAACCCTTTTTCCAATCAAGCAATTTGCAACTTCATTTGCTGAGTGTTCTCCTTTAATTCCTTGGCACTCTGGCTCCATCTCAATTGGCTTTCTCGGCACTTCACAGAGGCTCATGTTACATTACATGAGGTTTAAGAGCCATTACTCCTCCAAAGGTAATGCAGAAATGCCTGGTTTACGACACAAGAGGGAGATTTCTCATTTGGGAAGCTGATTCTTTGTTGTTACCGAATCACTGCTTTCGCTGCAACCTTCGTGCAACTTTGATCTGATAAATGATTTGTTCCATGAAAACCCATTTTGTTGGCATTTCTGATAAATGGGGATACCTGCTGAAGGGACGCAGTTAAATTGAAAGGAAACAAATTTTGCATCTTTATCCACACATATCATATGTATTTATACATACATATTTAAACACAAAGCCCCCTCAGGACCCTGCTGGCACTCTGCAGCTGAGCAGCCTGGCTGGTATCTCTCCAGGAAAGACTTGTTCAGCCCATCTTTGCTCTGTGAAGCAAACAGCGAAGCAGACAGATGAATTCCTCACCCAGCCCTGCACAGACCCAGCCCAGGACCCAACCCCAGCTTTCCTACCTGTTCGGATAACTCTTCCATCTCTCCATGAGCATTTACTCCTCCAGTGGCCTTTCACGCAGACGTGATGTGCCTCCACTGGGCTGCAGGCGCCACTGGAGCAGTGCAGGGCCCATCCCTGCATCCCACAGCTTCTGTGCACATGGCATTACCTCCCTCCCGTGGGCTGGCTCTCCAGCCGCTTGCTGCACCTAGAACATTAATTACAGGCAGTGAGAAGAAATGTCACTTGGCTCTCCTGAACCTCATTAGCAATTTACTGGGAGAAAACACTCCTTGAGCTGCTGGTTTAGTGGATGACTTTGCCGACAGTGATTGAACGCTTTGATAAGGAGCAGGAGTTTGTTTGCTGCCTCATTTACCACGCTGGGCTCCCTCTGCAAAGCTCATAATGCTGTTCTTGCCAGAGCAGAGCGTAAAAGAAGTAGAAAACAGAAATACACTTGGAAATGACTCTCACCCAACACCACAGCCCATGGTCTCACTTCCTTTGAATTACCTTGCACTCTTCATGTTGGGAAATTGCTTTCTCTTATGGAGGATTGCTTGCCAAAGCCCCAGGACCCTGATTGATTTTTGTGCCTCCGCAGGCAGGAGAGCAGAGAAGCATGAAAACCAGAACAAGAAATGGGAAGGACAAATTGTCCCTGAGCTGACCAAGCAGCAAGCTGACCAGCTAACATTTTCCAGTCATCCCTCTAAGAGGGAGGGGGATGCTGCGGGTCACAGGGATGCTGCGGGTTGCGGGGACACTGCAGCTTTGCTTCCCTGGAAGCAGCCCCAGGCCCCTCCACACCCAAGGAGGACTCTGCAAACGACATTCCCAGCTGTCCTGGGAAGAGTGAAACCTTTCTGGAGCATGTCAGCATTTATCGAGATGCTTTTATCTCTTCACCAAAGCAGGAAGAGCTGCTGCACGTCCTGAAAACCTCTTATGGCATTTTAATTAAAGTCTCCAAGCAAACCCTTTTCCCTGCCTCCCCTCCATCAGGTTCCTTCCCTGCCCCTAGCACCCTGCTTTCCATATTTATTGGACTGATTTCCAGGCTGACCAGATTTGACAGTTGGACATTTCAATCACAATGCTTTTTTCCTCTTCTTTAATCAAGAGGTTTATGATGAGAAAATAACCTGCAGTGTGTGCTGGGGGCCTGTGCTCTTTTCACAAGGGCCCTGCAACCCCCCTGGGGCTGGCGCAGCACTGCACTGGCGCACATCTAGCCAGGATGAGAACTCGTTAACATTTTTCCTTATAAATATTCTTTCCAAAGGTGTTTTTCAGCAATTAACAGCCAAGGTAACCTTTCAAGGCTGCGCACCATTCATCCACTGCAGACAGGTGCTCCCTGGGAAAAGGACCCAAGCTGGATTCTCATCTGGAGATGCTCTTGGTTTGGGCTCTGTTCACTGGCTGTCTGGTAGCACAGCCCTGCACCCCACTTTCCTCCCCAGTGAGGAGCACACTGCGCCCCACAGCAGCAGCTCCAGCCCTGGATGAGGGATTTGTACCTCTGGAGCAGCCAAATTGAGCTGAGCTGTGCCTGCAAGCTGGTTAGCTTTGTTTTATTTCTCCCTCCTGGAAACTCATATATTATTTTACCTTACTGTATGAAGCCTTGGAGTGTCTCTTTCTGCATTTATAGCAGGAGAAGAAAGCCTCCCTCTGCAACATTCACACACAGGGTGAGCTCCCCCAGCCTCACTGCACAGCTTGGAGATTTGGGACTGGGAGGCTTGGTCGAATCTGTTGTAATGAGCAAAACGATCTCAATTTGAACAGCAGCTAATAAAAGGTGCCTCTACAAGGGCTGTAAGAACCCCAACACTTGATTAATTGTCCTACAGCACAGTGCAACCACTGGCACTAAAACAAACACCCAGACATTCAAAAGGAAGGTATCGACTCAACATCTCAACCTGCTGGTTCCTGGCTACACTGAGAGCCTCGTGAGCCCCGCGCGTGGGGAGCAAACAGCTTCCACTGCATGGGCAGCTTTGTTTGGCCTTGGACCTCACTATGGAGGGGAATTCACAGAAACAGGGGAGTGGGAATGGCGGTGGGACCAGGCTGGATCTAGCTTTGCAAGAGCTGGCGGGGCTTCTGGTCCTGCTCCACCTGCAAGATGCTCAGCACTAAATTCCTGCTACAGCCCAGGTGAAGCTGGGAGTCCAGGCTTTCCAAAGCTGCTCCCGTGCGTGCCTCTCGCATCCCAGCACTGCATTATCCACATCATCCACTTGCACATTCATTGCGTGTCCTCTGCCTGCAGAAATTTGGCCCTCGCCTTGTCCCCAGCCTCTGTGTTTCTGCTCTCTCCACACTCTCTGCCAGCAACAGCAAAATCCTCAAGCAGCTCCTCCTGACTGTGTGTTTCTTGGCTTTGCTGGGCTCTCCATGTGCCAGCTTTGCTGTTACGTTAATGTGCCGAGCAGGGTTTCTCTGGGCAGGCAGCACCGCACCGAGGGCTTTCCTAATGGGGACCAATGGGGCAGAAAGAAAACAGTGAGGCAGCACTTTGCAGCATCGTCCTCCGACAGCCTCTTGCGACCAGCAGCTGCTGTACTGAGCTCCTCCCTCCCCTCAAATGAAAATCAGGCTATGGCAAGAAACTCTGGGTTAATTCACTAGTGGCTGCTTAAACTGAGGATGAATGTGCCGTGAGGTGGTTTCCTCCCATCTATTAAATGCTGTGGAGATGCAGAGCCGCTTGCAGGGATGTTGGGAACCGGAGGCAGAGTAGGTTCTGCAAACTCGCAGCCTTTTTTTTCCCAAAGAACCTGACAGACGTCAGCCAGTGCTAATGCGGCTCTGCCAGAGGAGCAGAAGTCACCAAGGGCACGGGTCCTGCTTTCATTATTGCTGAGCTGGCGAAGGGGAATTGAAGAAGATGTAAAAGGAACATTTTAAAGGCCATGGGCAATGAGGCAAGTCAGAAGGAATAATAAGAGCCCCAGTCTGTGTTAGAACTTCACTTATAAATAACTTATGGAAGGCAGCTATGAGATCAATGTGATTTCATACCTGATTAAACCATAGTGCAGCGTCCTGCAGGCTGCTCACAAGAACAATTTCTGCTCTGTGCCTCTCACAGGCGTAATGCTCCCATAACATTTACTAATTGCGTGTTTACTCTGTTCCAGTGATTTCTCAGCACAACCCTGGGCACAACTGGGGGGCAGCGAGGTGGGGGCACAGATCCCTGTCCTTCCCGTGCTGAGGACTCCACGATGGGACCTAGGGCTCCAGGTGGGATCTCTCCAGAGCGGAGCAGCGGGGCACAGTCCCCTCCCTCCCTGCTGGCCACGCTGCTTTGGGTGCAGCCCAGGACTCGACTGGCCTTCTGGGCTGTGTGTGCAGCTGGAGGGCACGGTCACTGCCAAGAGCTGTTGGACACGAATGGGAGAGAAACCAAGAGCCGTTCCACAGATGCACTCAGCAAAGAGGTTCAAACACAAGATAAACAATGCAGTCGAACACCAGGATGTGTTGAGTTTTCCTCTCTCAAGCACTTGCTATATTCCCAATAGCAGTGAAGGAAAAGAAAAGACTAGTTCTGAAAACAACACAACCCAACCCAGATCCAGGCAGCAGCAGAAGCCAAGGCTGGTATTTTCCCCCGAACGTATTTAATAATGCAAGGCAGAAGGAGGCAGCAGGGCCAGACATTCAAGAATATTACTTACTCTTCCGAGTTAGATCTTAAAACATTAATACGGCAACTGGTGGAGTTGACTTTCCTCCCCCAGACGGAGGAGCAGAGGTGCAGCGGGATGGCCTCAGCGAGATGTCGGAGCAGGAGATGGAGCACAAGGGCAAGTCGTTGCTTAACGATGAACACAGCAGTGAACAAGCCAAAGCATTACAGGTACGCGTGAGAAACGCCGGGGAGAGACACGAGGTGACAGCTTCAGTCTGGTAGCTGTAGGGTTTAAAACTCTCATTAAATGCATATCCTTTTCCCAGGAAACATAAATTACCCTGCACTTCAGCAAAGTCACAACAGCATTAAATCAGCCTGAGAGGAGCCAGGCTCAAGCCCTCTTACACAGCTCAGGAAATCACTGGTTCCTGGGGAAGCAACCACAGCATCCAATGCTGCTGTGCAACGGGGAGCTCCAGCCTCTTCACGCATGATGGAAGGCACCTCGGATGCCCCCTAAGAATCATCCAACATGGCCTTGAACCCCTCCAGGGATGGGGCAGCCACCCCTGCTCTGGGCAACCTGGGCCAGGGCCTCCCCACCCTCATAGCAAAACATTTCTCCCTGAGATCTCGTCTCAATCTCCCCTCTTTCACCTCAAAACCATTCCCCTCATCCTGTCCCTGCACTCCCTGATCCAGAGCCCCTTCCCAGCTTTCCTCGAGCCCCTTTCAGCACTGGAAGCTGCTCTAAGGTCTCCTGGGAGCCTTCTCTTCTCCAGGCTGAGGAAACTGAATATCGGAGGTTCAGTTCCGTATCAGCGGGAACTGAATTAACAGCAGCTAATGGAGATTTTTGCTCCACCCAGCACAGAGGGAAGCAGCAAGAGGAGGGAAGATCCTTCATATTGCTAATGGGTGATTATTGTTATAAGTGCTGCTCCTCGATGGTTTTCCTTGCGGAGCCGAGGCCACATGCTGCCCCAACACAACCCAAGAGCTCCAAGTGCTGCGTCTTGCCGGGTGCTCTGGAGGGTCTGTGGGGAGCTCGCCGTGCCCTGCTGACAGCAGCCGAGGTAAGAAGGGATGTTGGGGGTGTAGCGTCTGCTCCGCAAACCCCAGGAGCCGCTGCAAGAAGCCAAATGCTCATGCAGAGAGTGCTGCTCTGGCCCCACAGCACAGGGGACCTGCGGAACTGGCCTGATATTATCATGCATGTCAGGCTTGCTCACATTTAGCAGATTACTTCAGAATTTGCATTTAGGCAATGTGAGTTGAAATAGCAACCACAAACTTTATCAGTCTAATATATAAGGTGATCTGCATAATTCCTATTTGCATGGGGCTCCTATTTAATATCTTCCCCCTTCTTGTATGATCAAATACACCTACTTCCACAGATGAAATGCATTTCAGGTTTAGAGGATTAACCTGTCTGCAAGAAGCGACAGTGCTGACTGCTTGTTATCTACAAAATACAACTGCAGGACCCCCGCAAGCTGGAGAAATCTCAGCTCTCCCTGTTCCTCATCACAGAGAATTTCAACACCTCCACTGCCAGGGGTTTGAGAAAGAAGTCTCATACAACACCCACACTTTCCCCCCCTCCTCTTCTGGTGCCTGAGCCATAAAAGGGGGTGCTGGAGATCACAAAAAGCTCGTGTGCGCCCATCAGCGATCCCAGGTTTGATGTCCAAGGCTGCCAGTTCCCACAGGGGTGCAGTATTGCACCTTCTGCCCAGGGCGATGGAGCTGGTTTGTCTCTGCTGCCTCACGCAAACAGAAATAGGATCCGGAGCTGTATCTGATGGAGAGCAGCTACTGGGGAAAAAGCAGCTTGTCTGAACGGCCCGAGTCTTTAGGAGCAACGCGTGCTAACTGACTGGATCGGTGACTAAGAGAGCACGGGCTCTGCTGCTCTTCGGAGGGCGCAGAAGGGATGTGTCATCCCCGCCTGCCTCAGTTTCTCCATGTCACGTATAGAATCATGGAACAGAATAAGAGAATGGTTGGATTGAAAGGGACATTTTCAGGCCATCCAGTCCAAGCCCCCTGCAGGAGCAGTGATGTCTTTAACCAGATCACGTTGCTCAGAGCCCCGTCCAACCCGAGCTGGAACTTTTCCAGTGATGGGGCCTCCACTACAGTATGAGGATGGCAGTGTTAATGGACAGTACAGGCAGTGCAAGAAGGGGGGCATTGCTGAGGTTAATTAATCAATTAGCAGGATGACTGAGCTCCTCGGTGGTACCCAATGCCCCGCTGCCTCCACCCATGTCTGTCCCTCCATCCATGGGTCCATCAGTCACCGCGACTCACCGAAGCGCCAGCCCGAGGCTTCTGTCTCGCTGGAGGAGGAGGAGCCCTCAACGACAGCAGCGCCCTGTTGTCACCAACCCACCGTGCCACGTGTGCCCCCGCCGCACCGACCTGTCCTCAGCCATCCCGCCCCTCCAGAACCCACATGGATTTTCCATCCGTGTCACCCAAGCGACAGAGATGAAACGGCTCTTTGTCTAACACCGACTAATATTTAACGCTGGCTTCTTCGCACCTGCCACGCTGCCCGGACAGCCGGCCGCCTCCTCCTCCTGCAGAGAATCCTACATTGATCTGCGGCTAAATTAAACCCTCCCTGGTTCTGAGGAAGAGCCGCCCGCTCCCCGTGAGGCAGCGAAAGGTTCCTTGCGCCTGCTGCCTGGCAGAGGCCCAAAGTATTTTTCTGGTACAAGGGGCTTTTTTCATGCATCACCAAAGAACAGAGCTGCTATTTTTAGCCCTAATCAGCATATTTAATTTCCTACTGCCTCACTTTGACTGTTTTGTGCAGCCAGCATCTCTAAACACGTCCCCAGGGACCAGCCTGTGCTGCTGGCCAGGCTGAGCTCTGTCCCTCGCGCATCCAAACTGATGCTGTTCTTCCCGGCACCATCGAACCCTGGGATTCGGTGACAAGCGATGCGCTGGGGCCGACCCAGCCCAAGGCTCCCACCTCCAGCGGGCACCGCAGGGTCCCCGGGGCCAGGACCCCCGAGTGCCCCCATTGCTATCTGGGGCACCAAAGGGCTCCCAGTACATGAATAATTAATCAACACAACATCAAAGGTCGCTCTTTTGGGGGTACAAAATGCAGAGTAAGGCCCAAATTTTGCAGTTCAGAGTCATTCCTAATTACAGAAGAGGTGCGGTAAAAGCAGGAAGGGTAAAGCTGTTTGGGAAGCGCCGTGGTGCAGGGGAGAGCTGAGCCCGCAGAGCCAGCTCCTGTGTGCTCTGCTGCTCACCAGCACATCCCTGAATCACACAAGCCAAGTCACGCCGTGGCCGCTCCAAGTTCAAGATGGGCAGCCAGTGTAATACAAGGTATGGAGGATCCCAGAAGGTTTGTTTTCCTTGATTTCAGGGAGAAAAATAAACAACAACAACTCTTTTGAGGTTTAGAGCCCAGAGCAACGCTGTACCAACTGGGGTGGACCTTCTTCTTGCAGAGGACTTCAGAGGTGTTGGACCTCCTGCACGTCCACTGTCATCCACTCGCAAACAACCCAAGCTGGGCTCCCCACCAACATCATCTTAGACTGAGAAATCATTCAAAGCAAGGTCCAAAATCACTTTCCATCCTTCCTGGATTTTGGTTACAAGAGAAGGAGGTGAAACTGCTTAACTGCACTTTGTGCGAGAAGTAACAGCATGCGGCATCCCCGCATAACTTACTGTCAAGCGCAGGCGGCAAATACAGATCTAACAACTAGACAAATACAGAATATGGGCTGTTTATAGCTCAGTTCTTATCCTCCGGTGATCAATATGGCTCATTAGGTTTATGAGACAATCATGTCTTCTGCTACCCTGGTCCAGAACCTCTGAGTAATGGCTTACTGATGCCAAGTAATTATAACGATGTCTTGCAAGTGAAGTAGAAACAACCAAGAAAACTGATTTAAAGCACTTTAATCGGTCTGAGTTTTCCTTGAGCTCAGTGTCTTTCCAATGTTCTACTTGTAACTTTATCAGCCTGAACCTGCACTTTATTACATATTCTTGTTGGCTTTCCACTCTGGGGACTTGAGGAGCGTTCTGTTTTCAGACCTGGTAATACATCAGGTTATTTGTCTCCCTCTCCATTACCTGCCCTTCCAGCTCCAGGCACAGAGAAGGGGAAGCAGGGGATGAAGAGTTACACCTCCCATTGGATCAGGTTGCTCAAAGCCCCATCCAACCTGGCTTTGAACAACCCCAAGGGATGGGGCAGCCGCAAAAAGGAGGAGAAACCTGACAGAAGACCTTGACCCCTCCACAGCTGCCAAGAAGATGCCACCCTACACACACACCAGTCCACCCAGTGCTGCTGCAGTTCCTCCTCTTTTCCAGTTTTCCACTTACTGGCTGTGCCCATGTCCCTCCTGCCAGAGACCAGCCTGGACACTTTCCTCCAGTGTTTCTTCCCACAAAGCTCTGATGTTCCTTCAGCCCAGGAAGGCAGTTTTTAGGGTAGCAGGTAATACTTCTTATAATTATGACGGCGACTGCCAAAGGTCAGCAGCACATGTTGTTGGATTAGAACAGGGACTCCTTCAGGAAAGCCATCCCTCTGCCAGCGGCTTGGCAATAAATGGGGGATGCTCCTTGGACTCAGCATGGCGATGAAAGCAACAGCAATTACAAGAGCGATGCTCTTAGCCAGGGGCAGGGAAGCAGCGCTGCGAGTGAGCGGTGCTTCTCTTGACCACAGGCTGCTCGTGCAGAGGCTCCAGCGTCCGTTCATGCGAGGGCTGGGTCTGCGCCCCGCAGCAGCACCCACCCTGGGCTCTGCAGCAGGGCTAACACCGCCACGGCAGGGCTTTCTGTGGCCCATCGCTTGGTTTGAAATGCCTGCATGTTGGCCCAGCCTTTGGTGCAGAGATGACTTGCTCCCCAGCTCAGGAAGGTGGGGGCTGACCAGTGTGTACTGGGCTGATGGTTGGACTAGATGATCTTAGAGGTCTTTTCCAAGCTTAATGATTTTATGATTCCCTCACGGTGGCTGGTTCTGGAGCAGCTGTTGTACGGAAGGTTTGCACAGCTTCAGAAACGCTGCATTGCATTGGAAATACTTGATATTTTATACTCTTGCAGCTCTGTTTCTTTGAGGAAGCAGTACTCTGAGTGCTGCAGCATCTGCTGGACTAAGATCTCCCAGTACCTCTCGCTCCCTTCCACCACCTCCTCCTGACAAGCTCCCTCCACCGTGGTGCTCCAACCCTCTCCAATGTTTACCCTACGAGTGGCGGTGTTTAGTTTTACCGTGAGCTGGGTGCTCAGCTCAGTGGTCAAGGTTAACTCTTCTTTTAATCTCCTCAGAGCAGAGCTGCCCATCTCTCCACTAATAATGTATGATCAGAGAAGTGTGGCTGCTGGCAAAGCTTAACCGGCATCAGTGGTACCAGGCAGAGCCCACAGTTGGCTCAGAGATGAGATTTTATCCCTCTCTAATCACAGAATAATTAAAGCTGGAAAACACCCCCAAGCTCATCCAGTCCAATCACCAGCCCAACCCCACTGTGCCTGCTAAACCACATCCCATATGCCATGGCCACATGCTTTTTGAACCCCTCCAGGGATGGAGGCTCCTCTACTGCCCTGGGCAGCCTCTGCCGGGGCTTCACCACTCTTTTGTTAAAGAAATTGTTCTTAATATCCAATCTAAACCTCCTCTGGCACAACTTGAGGCCATTTGCTCTCGTTTCATTGCTTGTTACTTGGGAGAAGAAGCAGCAGCCAATGCGTTTTGCAGGCGTCTCTGCAGCCCGCTCCCCTCCCTCTGCTCCCCATCCTCTCTATTTCGGACAAACCTCAGCTCCTGCAGGGCTGGTAACTGCAAACGTTCTGCAGATTTGTAGCTTGGCAGGGCTGGAATGTCTGCTGCAGCCATAAGCCTTGTCACGGTTGATTTTATTTATCGTTGGGTAAGTGTATTTCCAAATAAAACAGAAAGTGAACAAATAAACTGTGTGACAGAGCCATAAACCCCGTGCCTGCTCATTGGCTTGAAGAAAAGCCTGCCTCCACTAATTAACCTGCACCAGCCCTGTGCCGTTCATAAACCAGCCGTGAATTAATACTGTAGCTTCTCAAACAGCCAACGTACACCGCTAAAACTTTATTGGGCAGCAAAAAAGAAATAGCTCCCCTTTCCAGGTTAGGCACAACAACAACAACAAGAGGCCAAGTTCTTTAAATGAGAAGGAATTCTTACAAGTTTCACCCCTGCAGGGAGCATCCCTGGCTCCAGCTGAGTGAGGTTGGGGTGTGTGGAAGGGGCAGAGCTGCAGAGTCCCCGCTAGCAGGAAGGGTTGGAGAAGAAAGCACCAAAATCCCACTTTCCTCTCCGACAAATCTCCTTGCACATCCAGTGCGAGGATGGATCCTCTTGCACCGCAGTCTGAGACACCGAGGGCTTCGCCTTCTTCCTTGTGGTGCTGAGAAGAGCGTGGGAATGTGGGGATGAAGCTGGGGGCTGCAGGGAGGGGCAGCTTATCCAGGGGGGCACAAAGAGCCTCCAGGAGGAATAACTGCTGGAAAAGCTGGACGTGGGTTAGTGGCACAGGGTTGCTGCCCCACACCAGCACATGCAGAGCTGCCCTGTGTGTCTCCTGATCACACGCACATAATGGGAAACTTCAAGAAAAACAGAGAGGGGGCAGAAACACAAATCAAGGAGTAACACTTTTGAAGGAGAAATTATAAATTGCAATTTAATCACATAATCACTTTGACACTCTCAAGCAAGCTAATTTCTTCCCTTGCCTCATTTCACCCACTTGGCAAGATGAATCTTAATGAATAATAGCCTATGAATATTTAATTTTTTGATCAATTTGAATTTTTTTTACTCATAACCCTACCTGCTGGATGGATAAATTGGTTCTCTCTTCTCTTCCTCTTGCAAACATACAGAAGCCAACAGCTTCTTCTTCCATTTCCATCTTCTCCTGCTTCTTTCCTCTGTCCCTCCCTTTTTTGACCCTCACTATTCCCATTGCCATCCTCTGGCTGCCCCCAGGGCTCTCCCAGCAGGTGAGGAGCCCCTCACTGGGGCGCCGGGGCTGCCAGTACCAGCCTCTTTCACTCCATAAACCATCCACCAGCTTCAGGGAACTTCCTCAAACTGGGAAAACTTTCCAGACAGACAAGTAAATTGATCGCAGAGAACCGCAGGTCTTTAATGCGAATTGATTATCACTAATGACTTTAAAGCAATTTAAATAGAACTGGATTGTTTGGGCAAGGACTTAGCATCCAAGGAGGGGGCAGTGACGCTCTCCTCGCTTACAAGATGCATGCAGGTGACAGCTCCTTCGGCTCAGGGACCGTGTGGGTCGTGGCCACCAGCCCTGAGGCTTTGGGGCAGCTCAACCCCTGCTCCTTGTCCCATCAGCAGCGGCAGAGCAGGCAGCACCACGATCCTGCCAGGACAGGATGAGGAATTCACCAGCGAGAACAAGAGGAGAGGCTGCCCTGGTGTGATTTTCAGCTCTGTCACATCTTCTATCTTTTATTTCCCCAAGTCCATGGGACGCTCCATCTCCCCAGGCGAGGCCCAGGGCAGAGGCAGTGCCAGTGGCTGCTGAAACTGAACCCCACGCACCAAACCGCACTGCCCGTGGTTTTCACCAAAACCCCCTTTTCTGATCAACCAGCCACCTTTGGGCCTCACTGCAGGATCCTCTCAGCATCGCACCCAGCGGTCCAGCCCCAGGCGAGGGGGGTCAGACAGCAGGGAAAGCTGCACAAAAGCTTTGCTCTTTTGCCTGCCCGCATCGTGTTGCCATTTGTTCTTCTAAAAGGGGAGCAAAGTTGTGTTCCGAGACAATCGACACTTCCAAAAGGTTATCCTCGCGTTGGCATTTTCCTAGTGGGAGTCACAAGACGAGTAACTGAAGTTCACGGCCGCGCTGCAGAATTAATACTTGGCTGCAGTGACTCGATAGCCTTCAGCAACCAGGGATGCAACTAGAAACAAACCTGCTGGAAAAGCCAAGCAGCCTCCCCATCTCATCCACTCTCGGACTGCCCCATGGGGAGCTGCTGACGCAGAGGGACCATGCACAGCACACTGGAAAACATCACCAGAGCAGCACACGGCACAGGTTTAGAATGGGCTTTCAAGGCACACCAAGCCTCTACCAGGGCTTGCTAGCTGCTCGCACACCCAGCTCCTCGGTCCTGGCTCCCCATCATCTATAGAGAACTTTCAAATCTGTCTCCCTGGGCCAAGGAAGTCCAACAAAACTGTACGGCAGAGACCTAGGCTGCTGTTGGAAACGCAGCTGCTGTGAAGCCATGCCAGGCAAACCAATGCATTATTAATAATTAAGCAGTTCAACACACTTTACAAGCTGAAAAAATATGGAAGCCTCGTCTCCCCACATCCCTTCAATCCCACAGGCTCTCCTGTTAGCGGGTTGGAGCCATCCTGGCTGCTTCTTCCCCTCTAGCCACCCCGATGCCCACAGCAGCTCCTCAGAGCTGGCTCTTGGCTTCCTTTCCTCCTTTCCACCATCCTCACAGCTCAGATCTCCGAGCTTTTCCCCATGACCTCTGCCTCCCAACCCCTATCTTTCTCCGAGGCTTATACTAATATTAAGCAGGTCTTGCATAGACTCTAGGGGTGAGAAACACTTCCTGGCTATGAAAATCTCAGCATGAGTTTCTCAATGTTATTCTAAAGCCCCATCAGCACAGTTTCTGTGCACTGCTGCATGGAATCGCATCTCTCTGAAGTCATCTTAAGTTTGCTGCCTTCGCTTCTCCTCCCTGTGCTCGGTTTCTTGCTGTCCAGAGCATTTTTCTTCATTTGCGGGAGCAGCGGTGCTGTTTAATGAGGGGTGCAGCGGCTGCCGCCCCTGCTAATGGGTCACTTCATTAGGAGAGGCGCTCTGCTTCCAACCACAGCTTCATCCCATGCAACGGGCTACACTTCACGACAAGGATTTTAATTTGGGATTAACCGATCGGGAAATTAGATGACTTGCTCCATCCATCATCCTGCACTCTCTTACTTCGTGCTCCAGCTGGCTTGGCAGCAGCGGGGTGGCAGGCACTGGGCACTAGAACCAGGAGGTGGCTGGTGGCAAAGATCCTGAACCTGGAGGTTTCTCCATGGATCCTGCCTGCTCGCAGCCAGCACTTTCCTCTAACATGAACTTTATTTAAGTTATTTCAGTGCCTGAGTCTCTTCTGTGCTTTGCACACAATTGCTCAGCTGCTCAGCCCTTGTGCCTTAAATAGGAGCCACTTCGATTTGGTGATGAATTTGGCATGAACCTATCCTCTAACACAGTATTTTCTTAATTATACGAGCAGATTTTACTCAGAAGATTAATTCCTTGAGACTCAGTAAAAGCTCCCACATGTGCAACTGCTTGCGAGTTATCCCTGCTGATAAAATAACCCCTGAATGCTCTGCCAGCAAACCAGCTCTCGCTGTACTCTTAGCACAGAGATGCAAAAGAGACAGATGCAGAGGGAAGAGTTTTGTACGGCTTCAGAAGCACAGAAAAGCTTTTTCATACTTCCAGTACAGGTAGAGATTCAACATAAATCTTTCTCTAAAAGCTTTTGATTCTAGAACTCACTTTTTTGCAGTCCAAAGTGTGGTGGATCCCAGCAGATCTGCTGCAGCCCTGCTGCTCCCCAAGGCTCCTGGATCCATCCACCAAACCCGGGTGCTGCTGTTGGCAGCAGATTTGTTGACTCTCCCTTCATGTCTGGCAGCTGATTTGAATCAACCAACTAACAGTGATGCTCAAGTCTCTCAGTGTGGGGGTATCTAAACTTGTGGGATCGCTCTTCAGTTTAAGAGTCAGGAAAACACAGGATCGTGGAATGGTTTGGGCTGGAAGGGACCTCAGAGCCCATCCAGTTCCCTCGCTCTGCCATCAGCAGGGACATCTGCAGCCCCATCCAACCTGACCTCAAATGTTTCCAGGGATGGGGCAGCCACCACCTCTCTGAGCATCTGTGGAAGAGAAACATCATCCTGTAGATGCGCTGCCGGTCCCAGACATGCAACCCGAGCTACGCAGTGAGTCAGCCTGGCGAGCAGGAGCAGATGTTACATTACTTGTAGACAGGAATTCTTCTGGATTGCAAGCTACTTCCAAAAGAAATCCAAGTGAACTACAAGCAGGATGTGGGAATCCCTCGTTCCGAGATCCAAATCAATTCATCACCCTGTTAAAATCACTGTACTGATACATATAGATATTTGTGTCTGGGTCCCTGCAGACACAGGCATACGCGTGCACTCACACCCAGCTTGTGAATTCCTGCTTTTCACTTTCATTTCTAGGACAACACTCAATAAAAGGTGCCCCTGCCCCAGCTGAGGAAGCCACGATACAGCCGAGGTCCTGGAAAGTCAATTATTCTGAAGGAGGGGGTGAGGGGAACTAATGAGATTTGCAAGGCAATAACTGATCTCATGATGCAAAGGATCACACAGCCTGCGCCAGCAGGCAGCGCAGAAGGGAAAGGTAAAGGAGGAGGATCAGAACCCATCAGACGTGGTTGTCGTAATCAGCATCACTTTCTTCCTTCGTCAGGGGCGGCCGCGCAGGAGACGGAGCTGGCGGAGATCTGGTTGCATTCTTGCAAAAGGCATTCATTGAAAATTAATGACGGTTTAAGTTTGCAATTAAATTTTCATCTGAAGTCTGTGACTGGTGCAAATCAGCACAGACCCGCTTGTGGCAGTGATTTATGTCAGTGGAGGATTTGGCCCGACATCCCGAGTGAAAGTCTTGCCAAGATACGCTGCACCAGAGATCCTCGGGCCAGGCTCTGAGATGGGTTCTTGCCCTGAGAGGTGCAGATGGGCGTGAAATCGATGCGAGCCGGGCACTGCTGAGAACTCCATTAGTGCCTGTCTGCATGATGTTTAAAAACTTGGCCCCCAAGTAGCAATTTGTTATAA
The DNA here is from genome assembly GCA_033459285.1 of Clamator glandarius. NCBI lineage: Eukaryota > Metazoa > Chordata > Aves > Cuculiformes > Cuculidae > Clamator > Clamator glandarius. The sequence continues at coordinate 83,607 of JAUNZM010002182.1, read as the reverse complement.
AGGACAACATTCCTGTGACCCCAAATCCTCTTTTCTGTCCCAGACAGGGTCGATTCACAGCACTGCTCAGGTTCTAGGAAGGGCTCTGCTCAAGATGCTCCTTGTGCGGCTGAGGGAGGTGACATCCTCAGCAGGGCAGGAGACACAAACCACAACCCCAGGAGCCCTGGCACCCGCAGCCGTCTCCGCTGGGCAGTCTGGGCAGGATTGGGCCCAGACAGGCTCTTTCAGTCAAGGTTCGGGAATCACTGAGGTTGGAGAAGCCCTCTCAGGTCATCTGGTAGCTCAGATCACTCACAGTGACTGGCGTGGGGCTGGATTTGTGCTGGGAACAGTGTTGATTGCACAGGGGTATTTTCGTCACCGCAGGGCAACGCTTTCAGGGCACCCAGGCTGTTCGTGCTCCTCACCCCATCCCGCCAGTGAGCGCTGGGGCTGGGCAGGGTGACGGGAACGGACACGGCCAGGAGACCCAAGGGCTACCTCGCACCATGGGACGTTGTCTTCAGCACATAGAGCTGGGGGAAGAAGGAGGAAAGGGGGGACATTTGGAGTGATGCTGTTTGTCTTCCCTAAAAACCACGACACGCGATGGAGCCCGGCTCCGGCTCTCTTGTGAGTTTAGCTGTGGCCACGTGCTTTGAGCTGCTCCAGCACGGCCTCGCGTGCAACCAGCGACGCTTCCCGGAGTACCTGTGCCGCATGGACTCGCCTCCTCGCCTCGGAGAGCAGGGCTTTGCTGCAAAGCCGGGAGGACTCAGTGGCTCCTCTACACCCCGTTTAATAGCTCAGTGGCTGGAAACTTAATAAGTTGGGAAGCTTTACACGCTTTTTCTTTTTTATATTTAATGCAGTCATTTCTCAATGCGTGGCTCTCGAGAGGTTCTTTTTTCCCCCTTGCTGTTGAAATCTAGCTGGATTGGATCATTATTCCTGATGTTCCACAAGTCCTGTTCTGAATATTTTTAGAAGGTAAAAAAAAAAGTGAGATTTCTACTCGGGACTTTTTTGTTTATAAATTTTGCATAAATTTCCAATACAGAAGCAGTTTGACTGAATCTCTTCAAGAACAGGAACAGCTTGTGATGTACAGAGCAAAACCACTGGGTTTAACGAGCCGAGAGGCTGGAAGAGAACGAAGCAATTAAGGGGATGGAGGGAGTGGAAATGAGGGTCACTCGCACTTTACAGAAGCCCAGCCCAGCGCTCAGTTATCTTTTAAGCCCTAGGGCCTGGCGAGCCCAAGGACAGCGAGACTGTGTGACTGCTGACATTCTCTTCTGGGCACGATATTGTGGGTGAGGAGAGAAAGCACTTGTAGCTCTGGAAATTCATGTTTGTGTGCATTAAGCAACTCATTTGGGGATAATTGGGCTGTGCTACACTTACAGAGAACACAAGTTCGGGAGCCGTGAATCAGCCTTCTCACTCCCTAGGAGCAGCAGCGATGGGGCAAACCTGACTCACGCTCATAAACTTGACAATATCAATTAAGCCCCCTGAAACAAAAGGTTGTGATGAGTTGTATTCCTCAGGAGCTCTGTATTTCCCTTCTCTGCAGGCTGGTCCTCAGCGCTGCCCGTGCTTCCTCCCTCCTCTGCAGGGCTCCTGCCGCCTCCCAGATGAAGCGCAGGATCATAGAATAGTTGGGGTTGGAAGGGACCTCAAAGGAGGAGGACAGGCTGATGCCACTTCAGACACTTTTTGTAGAGCTGGCCAAGGATTCCTGCCAAGCCTGGACAGCCCTCACCCACTCAGCTGAAGAACAAGAGTATCTTAAAATTACGCTGCTTCTCCAGCCCCTCCTACGGCCACTGAGACCACCCAGCAGAAGCTCCTCTGCTTCTCAGTCATGTTCAGCCTCCTGGAAGGAAGATCCTCAAGGAAGGCTCCAATCAATCACAACTAAATTCACTGTCCCTTTATTAACAAGTGTATCAAATTTAAATAATTAGCATATTTATGTATACAGGGACACCAAAGGGATGGCAGGCACTGAGCTCAGCCATATGGTCCTCTGATTAATGGTGTCAAGCAGAAGCAGGCAGAGCATTCAAGGGAAAAAAAAACGCAGGTTGCAAATGCAATGAGCTGTCAAATGCCTTAAGCAGCATTCTCCTTGCATAAGGGAGCCGGAGCTGGAAAACTGATGGGTATGGGCACTGTGTGTCTTAGCCAGAGACCTGTGGGGAGCAGCATCTCCCCCATGGGCAGTTGCATCCTCATCCAGTGCCTGCTCCATGAAAAGAGGCGCCTGCTCAGAGTTCCCCTAGACTCACATCCCTGGACTTCAACAATGAAGGTCAGAGCTGGACGACTCATGGTGGAGGCACCTTCGGTGCTGCAGAGACCCTCGGTGGTGGCAGCCCCACTGCGGCCAGGGAATCACCTTTCATCTGAAGCAAGGTCAGAGCTGAAAGCACATGGCGAGATGGGGCTCATGCAGACAAGGTCGCCTTCTCTTCTGTTACTTAGGAAGGTCATCAACGATTTATCTTCAGACACGACGCAGGTTTGCTCCTTCAGGGCGTGATTGGGTGGTGGAAACGTCCCTCTCTTGCTTAGACGAATATATGACATGATCAGAGACCGCAAACTCTTGGCAGGGATTCTCTCTGGGGGGAGAAGGCCTCCTCCGTGCTGGGAGTCAGACCCTCCACCGATGTCTGGGGTCGGACCCAGTGCAGCTACTACTGCTGTTGCTGCCGGTGGCACGTAAAGGATTTACAAAGTTAGTTTCCTTACAGCTTTTATTGCTCCCACATCTCTGAAAAGGGTAGATGAGAAAGAAAAGTGATTTTCCATCTGTCTGTGAAGGGCTGTTATGTTCTCACTCATACGTAAAGCAGAGGATGTTACAGGCTCAATGACAGCACTCTACAAATGTTAATACGTTTTTTAATTGGAGGAAATAATATCTCGCTGCTGCACACTTGGCAGACCGTGCTCTGTGGCTCCTTGATCCTGCGCTTTTTCTAAGGCAGAAGGGAAAAAATTGCAATTCTGCATTGCAGCCCAGATCTATTTTCAGTAATTGAGGAGTTCAGCTGACACAGATGGTCACCCTCGGGTTATCCCGGGGGCAGCAAAGGCTGCGCCACCTCTCCTGCAGCACAGGGCTGGCTGATGATCGCGCTGCCCGGCACAGGGGTCGTTGCAGCCTCTGGGAGCTCTGGCAGAGCCGCGAACGTGCCAAGCAGTAAACCCAGCGCTCCACGAGCTGCCGTGGTCCTCCTGGCTGCACGACACAGCTCGGAGGTGGCACGTTCTGCTGCTTCATCTTGTGGAACCAAAGAAGAAACTGACCCCAACACAGCCAAACAGAAATGACAAAGGCCGATGGCAGTGAATCGCCTCCCTCTGAGGTGGATGGTCGGGCTGCGCAGCCTCTTTGGGGCTTGGGCCAGTGCTAATGAAGTTAACGAGGGTCTGTGAGCACGGGGAGACCAGGAAAACAATCCGAATTAACTTGGAAATGGATCAGTTAAATTGCAGTAAACACCTTTGTAGACACTTTTGTTAAGAATCAAGGGGAGCCTAACTTGATTTAGTTCACTTCATCTTAATTCCAGGTAACACCACATAAACGGAGGCTTAAAGCGGTTTAATCAAACTGCTTTACGACTCGGGGAATCTCCCTGAGCACCCAGAGCAGAGTCTGAGGAGCCACCAGCAGCTGCCGTGGGCTGGGATCGCCCTGGCAGCTCCCTGGAGCTTCAAGAACTAGAGCTGCATGGGAACCCAAGCCAGCCAACCCTGTTTTCAAGGTCAGAGCAAGATAATTCCTGCCTGGCTTCCCTCGCTGTGCAGAACGGTGAGGGCAGCCATGCAGCTCTCCCCTTTTTTGGGAAGATTACACTGCAGCCAAAGCATTTTTAGTAAAACCGTAATTAAATAGTCAAAATATTTCAGGCTGGTGTTCATCACCCAGTGAATTCAGAACACAGGGCAAGAAAAGCAGCTGTGTATTATTTTTCTGAGTAATTATATTTGAATCTCTGTGGTACAGAGAGAGCAGGAAAAAAGTAAATTATACAGAAAATGCATTCATGAAGATTTTAACATTATTACAAGCCTACAGTATAATGTATGATCAAGCATGGAAGTGACAAATCTTAGGGCCCGCGGGTAACATCGGTTCTGGCCGACATTAAAATTTCTATTTGATGCTTAAGCAAAATCTAATCTGACTTCTGATTTTGCTAAATATTTTAGGGTAATTAGACATGTTTGTGCTTTATTGATTCTTAAAATGAACATAAGCACATGGGGAATTGCTCCGGCTCTGAATTAAAGAAAAAGAGACTCTGCTTTGTCGAAGTTCCTGCAATTAAATCCCCTTCTGCTAACATCGCCCTCATTATTCTGGGCAGATATGAGAGCAGGAAAAGCTAAGGGATCTGAAATAATGATGATCATCGAAGTGAAGCTTTAAGGTTTAAATGGAAATTTTGTTTCTTGTGCTTTCACTGAAGGTTCCTGCCGACCTTTGGAGAATCTTTTGCCTTAAAAATCTTAAACCCCAAACAGCCCCAGCCCAGCATCGTTCCAGCACAGCTCAGCCAGCAAAGAGCGCATCTCCGAGCAAACAGCAGCGTGGGGCTGCTCAGAAGGAACCAAGCTGAAGGGACTCCTTCAGGAATCACCTTCCCAGAAGAAGAAATTCTCCATGATGAGGATGGGGAGGCCCTGGCCCAGGCTGCCCAGAGCCGTGGTGGCTGCCCCATCCCTGGAGGGGCTCAAGGCCAGGCTGGATGGGGCTTGGAGCCCCTGATCCAGCAGGAGGTGTCCCTGCTCCTGGCAGAGGTGGGACTGGATGGGCTTTGAGGTCCCATCCAACCCAAACCATTCCAGGATTCCAAGTCAATCTCAGAGCAAACGCCGAGGGCAGGATTGAATTAATGCCTGGTTGGTCCTAGCCCCGTAGCTGGAGATGGGGAGCCTGGCAGGGACGAGCCTGGCTGATGGATGCTGAATCCAGGGTCAAATCTGGAGTCAATGGACATTTCATTAAGGCTGGGTGTTTGCTTGAGTTTGCTTATTAATATGATTAGAAATAATCTTTCATCTTGGAGGGCTGGTTCTTACCCTGCCTGTGAGTCACCGTGCTGTGTTGATGCCACTTGTATTTTCTCCTCTTTAGCAAGACTCCTCCAGATATATATTTTAGCCAGCGCTGTGAACTCCAGATGAAACGTTCTGGACAGAAAATCAATGTGAGAACATGTGTATTCCCATCCTGAGCTACAGCAGCTCAGAGCGTGCCTCCATCTGCTTCCACCCTGCATTTATCCACAAGTCCCTGCATCCCACAGTGCTTCATCAGGTCTACATCCAGCATAAAGCAAACTCAGAAAGTCATGGATTTTAAAGCCAGAAAGCACCACTGCAGTCATCTAAGCCGATCTCCTGCAAGAGTCGGGCTCAGACCTGCCTGGAATAGAGTGTTCTGACATATCTGACTGTTTCAGAAGGGCAAGTCAAGGCACGGTTGAGGATTCCTGATCCCGGGAAGCACACTGGTATTAAACTCGGTGCGTACAGCCCCGTGTGCCAAGGGCAGGGTGGTGGCACACGGCTCAGCCACAGGATGCGGATGGAGCCACGTGCTGCGGGGGCACCCTCAGCGCCCTCACGCCAACAGCAGCATCTCATCAGTCCCCTCTCCTCCCACGGGTTGTGGCAGCTCGTCGCGAGGGCCGAAGGCTGCACGTCCAGCCCAGCTTCGCCGAGGACGCAGCCGGGTCCTCGGAGCACAGATGACAAAGCGACCCGGGAGCGAGACCCCGTGTCCACTTCGCAGGGAACACGCCCTGAGCGCCGGCTCTCTGCGAGGGTGTGAAGCCTGCTCAAAATGCACAAAAGGACAGGAGTTCAACTGGTTTGAACAGATGGCTGAGTAACATTTGCTGCCGGAGCCGGCAGGTCCCCAGCAGAGCCTTTCTGTTATCATTTACTGCGCTCGCTGTTCTTCACGCTGACACGGAGACACGGACCCGTGTGTGAGTGCACGGGCTGCGAGGGGCTCTGTGCCCCCGTCCCCACCTCTTGCCAGCACGGCAGGTTAAATGAAGCCACAAATAATAAGCAGAGATAAGCATCTGATTTACTGGCGAGCTCAAAGGAAAAGAGGAGCAAAAGCAAGGTCACAGCCATGGTGAAGCACATCCCTGACACAGCCCTCTCCTCTCTGCTCCCACCTGCTCTGGGCAGCTCCCAGACTCAATTTCTCTCCTCGCTTCTCACTCCGGCTACCCTCGCAATATCCAAACCAGCCCGTTTGCTCCAAATCCAGGCAGTTTGTCCTCATGGCAATGCCAGCGTAGCGAGCCACGGCGGGATGACCAAACCCAAACCGTTCTGTGATTCCATGATTCTAACCCACTTTCTTCTGACCAGGGTGGTCTGTCAGGATTAGAGCTTGTGATTCGCACCTGACAGCTTCCCAAGGGAAGAGGCTGCTTTGTAGGGGTGAAGTTTCTCTCCCTGCAGGGTCTGAGCTGCACTTAACACCCGGATAGCGCTGCGACAAACTTCCATCTGGCAGGAAGGCAGCTGCCTTGCTCCCAGCCAGGAACACAGGAAAATTTGCTTTGGAAAGAGCAGATATCTGGGAAGACAGACTGCTGTCTCCTGTCTCCTTGCTCCCTGTCACCACCTCCAGTGTTAAATAAAGTGGGAGAGGGACGAAGTGATGCTCCCGCGTGACACACCGAGTGTTCTGCCCCTTAGTGCTTAAAAACCCACGGCAGATTTTAAAGCGGGGCAATCACTCCATAAATAACCTTAATAAAGTGGGTAGAAATAACTGTAGAGCAGCGCGTCTGTGTTGGGATTGTTTATGCAGGTACAATTTAATAGCAGGGGTGTGACCGCGTTTACAGCGGAGCAGTCGGGGTATAATCTCACCAACCCAGCGAGCGTGCTCGCAGGAGACAACCTTAATGTCTTTTAAGAAGAGTCATTAGAGCACCCACCCACTCTGTCAGGGACATATAGAACAAATCAACTTTTATTACCAGGCAAAAAGGAGAAAAAAACCCCCAATTCCTTAGAAGCTAATAAAAAATATGTAATTTTTTTTTACTCAAATACGCACAAGGTTTATTACTTTGTAGACGTCTTCATAAAAACCTGGAGCAGACCTAATCTAAGATGAAAACAACAGCTGTGAGGCACGGTGTGTCAGACCAAGATGAATGCCTCAGAGGTACAGTATTCATTAGCTCGCTAATTCCGAATGGTAAACAAGCTTTAATTAATTTTGATTTCAAGCTACCACGGTCTGCTGGCCATACCTGGGACACAGCATTAATAACTGAGTGCGGAGCTGCTGGAGGAGCAGGCGGCACCGAGTCACTGTGCGTGTTTGGTTGGCGCCACCGCTGTGAGACGTTCCAGGGATGAAGAGAGGAGCATCCATCTCCTCCTTTTGCTCTGGGCAGGAGCACTGCGGAGTGAGAACGGGCAGCTGTGCAGCTTCAGCGAGGATCTTCCCAGATTAATGGTCCGAGGGTAGGGCTGGGTGTGCGTGAGTTGAAACTAAGCATCTAATTTGCTCATTCTATGCCTAATTTGTGCACTCAGTGCTGGGGCAGCAGTTGCAGTGTTGGATATTTGTACGGGTTGTGTTTGGCTGCAGCTACAGCCACAACAACTTCTCTTGTCAGTTTAGAGGATGCAGTTACCAAAGCCTCAGTGCAAAGCACCTTGACCCAAAGCCCCCATGAAGACCTAGTTTTACAGAGTGAATAGTTACCCACCCAGCACCTTCATACACGCAAACATTCCCATATTCCATTACACATCTGCACGTTCATCTCTCCAGCTCGATACCCAGCTGCACGCACAAACCCGGCTGCCGCTGCAGGCACAGCTGGTTTAAAAACTTAATCCTCTCTTAGTTCTGAGTTGCCCTGTCGGTAAAACCCCCCTTCCAGTAGTCAGTGCCAGCTCGGCAGACCCGCACGCAGCTGTCAGATCTTGTTTTCCTACCCTGGTGTCACTGTTTTCTGCACGGTGACTGCTGTGCGTTTGTCCTGGCGTAATTGGAAAGGGAATAGGTGCCGTGGTCCATGAAGACGTTGCACGTTACCTCCTCTTGGAGCCTGAGCGCAGCTGACAGCGCGGCATCCCCCTCTGCTCCCTGCCCGACTCGCAGCGAGCACAGGTCCCATCCTGTCACCATCACGGTGCTTTCCTGACGCCCCAGCAACCTCGTTCAAGGGAAAGAAAACTGTTTAAATTCAGATGCCTCATCTCCAGCGAAGAATCGCTGCAAGCCTTCTGCTGAAACATCACAAACTGCTCCCTCTCCTGCACTTCTAAAGGATCCCAAAGCATTTCTTGTACAACCAACCAGATAATTACTTTCATACTCAAAACAAGGCGGTTGTTTCTATTCTCTGCCTGGGAATGACATGCATGAAAGCCCCAAAAACACAGATCTGTGATAGATGCTGAACAGACACAAAGATCTCTCTTTGTATTTAACTGAGCCACACTTGAACTTCCATCAGGTTTTCCTCTTTTAAGTAAAAAGCCAAGTGGCCTCAGCCTGATGCGATGTGCAAATCGTGATTCTCGCGCTGCCATTCCATGAGTCCTGGGGTCTTTCTGAACCCACCGTTCCCCTCTCCCCCTGCTCAGGCTCTGCCCTCCCTGGGGCTGCTACACGTGCCGACGGTGACTGGGGTGACAGGGCCCTGCCAAGCACAGTTAACAATAAACCTGTTACTGATGGATTCGAGGGAGCCTCCTATCGGGAAGCATTCACTCAAGGGGTCTCTGAACAAAGTCCAAAGCCTGAGAGATCAGATTTGAGAGGCTGACACGAGTGACCAGAGAGAATAAAGCACTCCCATTGACAAAAACTGGATGCAAAATGAAGATAAGGCAGAAATAACAGCAAAACAGAAGGCACCGTGGAGCATCTTTGTGGTAACGTGTGGCTTCGGCTTCCCAAGTGCCTCAAGGAGGGTCGCTTCCCTCCCGGAGTCATCCGTCATGTCTCTACCCGCACAAACAAACCGAGTATCAGCAGCGAGAATGCCCTTCAAGGACAAGTGCTTATGCAGAAACACATACCGTAATTACCATGATAAATGCTGTGCTAGATAAGTGAGGAGCCGCAGCGCATACCTAGTCGGGGGGCAGCGGGCCATGCATCATGCGGAACAGCATCCCTCCTCTGGTCCTGCGGCCCCCACCCTCAGCCCTGCCCCTCCTGCTTTGGCGAGTCCTTCTCCCCGTGTTGAGCCCGGGGGTCCCACCACCCTGCCCAGAGAGCATCGCTGTGCCCTGGCCCTCCAGCCACACGGACTGCTCGTTACTCGCTTCCGATTAAACACGGGAGCTTGTTGAGCTGATGGAAAGAGCAACCGCAGGGAAGAGCGCTGGAAAGGCCTGCGCCCATCCAGGTGCTGCGGGTTGCCATAAAAAAAACCCCACAAACCTTTTAAAACCATCTTGCCACGCTCAGAGAACCAGACACGGCTTTGCAATTCTAACAGAAACCCCTTCTGTGTCCGGGTAAGAGATTCTCCAGTTTTGAGAAAACCTCAAGCACCCCAGCCAGGGCACCGAGAGGATGAGGATGTCGGGCACGATCTCCCTCATTGTGTCTCCCTCATGGTCCCTGGGCTCTGCTTCCACTCGGGAAACATCGAGGTGAAGGGGGCCCTTCAGGGCCACCTCTGCCATCCCTCTCGTGTTTGGAAATGTCAGCATCGCTCATCGCTACTGACACGAGAACTGCTTTTCAAACATGAATCACTGGTCACAGCCAGAAGAAATGAAGCTGGGAGTCTGATTTATGACTGATATAAAGCAACAATCGCAGCAAGGAGCGCCATTTCAATGGGCATGGTGGAGAAGAAAAAAGAGTAATTGTGATTTCTTCCTTCTTCTGAAGATCCTTCCAGTCCTGAAAGGGGCTCCAGGAAAGATGGGGAGGGGCTTTTAATCAGGGAGGGCATGGATAGGATGAGAGGGAATGGTTTTCAGCTGAAAGAGGGGAGATCGAGACGAGATTTTAGAGGAAAATGTTTTGCTGTGAGGGTGATGAGGCCCTGGCCCAGGCTGCCCAGAGCAGGGGTGGCTGCCCCATCCCTGGAGGGGTTCAAGGCCAGGCTGGATGGGGCTGGGAGCCCCTGATCCAGGGGGAGGTGTGGATCCATGGCTGGGGTGGGACTGGATGGGCTTTGAGGTCCCTTCTGACCCAAATCATTCCATGATTCTATGATCGATTTCCACAAGTCCAGTTTCTCCTCCCAAGCCACGCTGCAGGCTTCTGCCAGGCCCTGGGTCCACACAGGAGTGTGGAGAACACAACAGCATCGAGGAACATGCAGGACAAAACCTGTTTGCTTAAAATATTCCGAGCAGTCCTTTTAACTAATGGATACATCCACAGGAACAGGGCTCAACCACAAGCAAAACAATGGTTAAATTAATCAGGTAATTGAACGGCGAGGAGTAATTTGACATCTCATGTCTCCCTGGCGCTGCTTCCACAGCCTTCCTCGGAGCAGGCTGGAGTTTCTTAATGTGAGGCTTTTAATTATCCTTGGATCAATACTTCATCAAGGCCCAAGAAGAACCTTCCCTTCGCGGTGTGAGGTACAGGTAGACGGGCGGCGCTGAACAGATCCACCTTCACCTGGGGGAAAGGTACAGTGGGGCTGCCACCCCTGCCTCCAGGAGGGGAGGGGGCTCCATCCTGCGCTCTAGAAGAGCCCCTGTGCTCCACACGGACCCTACCAGGCACGTCCCTGCGAGGCACCTGTGTCCTCCAGCCCAGACACAGACGGTAACGAATGGCCCCGAAGAGCAGCGCCTGCTGCAGCCCAACTGGAATACACGGAGTACTAATGACATCGTTATTTTTCATGTTGAGAAGGACTTTAATTATTAACAAAGCTCCCAACTAGACACTCAGTGTGCCCAGCATGTCCTTTTTCTCCCTCTTGCTCTCTTTTCCAGCTCGCGCTCTTAGCCCAGACGCATCCTCCCATGGGGATACGGGCAGTGCTGCACCCTCTCCCCATGCCCAGAGGGCACCAGGGTCGGATCCTGCGTGCACAGTGCTGGTTTGCCCCCTGCCCTTTCCTCCTCTGCTGCTCCATGTCCCGTGAGCACCAGCATCCCCATCCCCTGCTGAACCACCAACCCCCCATCCCAGCCCAGGAGCAGGATCAGGGCTAATGAGTTCGGCCTTGGGCAACTACCTCCCTCACTCCCTTAGTTTTTGGGTTTTTTGGAGCCTTTCAGCCCACGGTGCTTCTCGCTTCTCCAACATCAACAACATTAACAAGCTCTGACATCTCATAAATTTCCCTTGGTAAAACAAAGAGAAACAAATAGGAAAACAAGTTCCAAGAGAACAGAGGTTGTGGTGCTTTGAATCTTTCCTTCCCTTTCCATATACTGGGTTGGTTGTGAGGAGCACCTTTTATCCTGCTGGTGTCTCTCTGCCGCAGCCAAACTCTCCTGGGCGATGTGGTACGAGCTGGAACATCCTCCTTGCGGCTTTGGGTAGAAAACGCTGAGATAAAATGAGTTCCGACTAAAAATAAACAGTTAGATGCAATCCAAGCCCAACCATAAACTCATTATGAGCTCAGAAATGATAGGATTATCTCCTTTCTTTTCATTTTCACCTTATTCCAGAGATGAGCAAGAGAAGCTGGATGAAAAGCCAAATGTTTGTACCTGTTCTCCTGCTGTTTTCTGCCCCACGAGAGCCTCTGCAGAGCCAGGCGAGGTCTCCAGCCCCACATGGACGTGCAGGATGGGAGACTGGGAAAGGAATCAGCTGAGGGTGGAGACTTCACAGCTAAACAAACATCAGCCACTGGGTCACTCGCGCTTGCCTGCCTCAGTTTCCCCATTTAGAAAACATACACACTGATAACTTGCAAGAACAATAAAACCCCTTGGTAGCGCTCACCTTGGAAAGTGGGAAGCATGAAATATTAATTAATTATCTGTAGCACAAAGGTTCTGTTTGAAGTATCTATGCATTGGCAGCCCCAGCCTCTCTTGACGCTCTCCTCCTTGCTCTCTGCGATGTTTTGTCTCGGTTTGCTTTAGGGACTGAGCATTCCTTGCCTCTGGGCACAGCTTCTGCTCATCAGTGGGGATGTAGCTGCTGTAGATCTGCAGGACTTTCCCTTTCAATCAGGTCTGGGGGTGCAGCTCCTCTAAGGTGCCATTAGAAGCCACAGAAGAAGGAGGCAGCTTGGAGCAATTCTCTCTTCCATTCAATTGATTTTCTTTAAACAGCCCTTGGAGCACCTCAGAGACATTTTGGTAAACAAGGCTTTCCTGCAAAGCTCCTTTCATGACCAGGAGCTGGATGTGGCACTGCAGCAAGACAAGAACAAGCTCCATCCTCCCTGGGGTCACAGCAGCACCCTCGCATCAGAGCCTCCCGAGGAGCCAGCTACGCGGCCCAGCCCTTTCTGAGCCCGTTTTGCATCATCATTTACCCTGTGCAGGGGGAGCCTCAGCTCGGGCTGAGCCCAACGCGTGAGGGCACAAACCACAGCGTTAACGAAGACGGCCAAGTGGACTTCTACCAAAACTGTAAACCCTCATTAGAATAAAATCACCAGAGGAACGCAAGATGGAAGACAAACGTATTTTTCCACAAATAAAATTATTCAGTGGCAATGCTGGATGTGCGAAATGGGATTTTGGATTCCAGCCTCCACTGCTTTCAACAAGGCAGCATGTTCTCCCTGGGGATCCGGTTCTTACTTGAAGCACTGAAGCTCCTGGCTGTGTCCTCTACGTTATTGTGGCATCATAAATATCAAGAGTTATGGTGCTTTGCAGCGAGCACGCTGCACATTGCTGAGCTGGTTTGAATTTAATATCAATTTAATATTAGCATCCAGCAGTGCCACAGCAAATGCCACAGGCAGCTCCGTACTCGCCCTGTTACGCTTTCTGCTTTTTCCTCTTCCTTGTCCTCTCTGCGTACAGAGAAATGACAATGAAAACCATTCCAGGGCCCAGGCAGTGAAGTGGCAGCATCTCCTGGAGGGGAGCGTCCAAAAGGCTCTAGAGTGGCCATGGGACAATCACCCCCTCTGAGATTATAGACGAGATTATAGATGAGATTACGTAAAACACTGGAGATGTGAAAAATCTTGGAGTTTTCAGCTCCCCGGTTTGCTTTTCCTTGGGAAAAGCTGTCAGCCTCTGATCCCCCCCCTCCCCAACCTACCAGCCAGGTCTGCAACTCAAACCCTGCTGTGCCCTGTGAGCCCACAGAGCCCGAAGTGTTAATTGCCCAGCCCGCTCCTTATTTATCTGCAACTGCTTTACTACAAATGGAGAAAAATAAGTACGTACTGCATCCCCCGTCATCATACATCATGTTAATATAACGGTAGAGGGTGTCTGCAGAGCTGCTGCGGGCAGGAACTGTTTGTTATGAATCGTGCCCCTCCCTGAGATCAGCACATTTCTTGAAGTAAAGTGATTTAGGCAGAAAAGTGTATTTCTCACTGATCTGGTATAAATAAAATCTGCGTTCCATCTATAAAAACTTTAAAATACTTTACCTAATGCTACAAAGAAAGGGGAAAAAAAAAACCCCAGACGCATCCAGAGAAGCCCCACTGCACAAAGATGGGATGGATCCACCAGCCCCGACAGGTGTGGTTTATGATCAGCTGAACCCCAGCCCCTCTTGGGCTCGTCCTGTGGTTTTATGAGCAAACTAAAAGCAAATGTTTCACAGCACCATGAATCCTGATGGCTGGGAGACAGACAGGGCATCTCTGTCAGTGATACGGGTTCAGAAAATAAAACACTCTGAAACAGCACAGCTCATTAAAAAGTTTAAAACACCCATGCACAGCAAGAGATAACAGAGCCTGGAAAAGCAGTGGAGCCCTGGAAGGGCATGGAGGCAGCTGAGAAAGGACCAAAGAGTTTATCAATAAGAACTGTGCCCAAGAACATGATTATAATTACTCTTTTAAAGCCAAAACAATTTATTTTATACAAATCAGATGTGGAGTAAGAAGCCCCCCGCCTCATCCCAGGCACGCAGCCTGCCCGTTATTTAACCAGCACTATCCGCATGGGGAGGAACTGGTAGAGAAATTCCTGGGTGAGCAGTAATTGGTTTGAACACGACTCCTCTTACCCTGGGGGAAGCTGAAGTCACAAATGAGATAAGGCACGTTTTAGAATTAATTCCCATGTAATTTTGTGATGCGCAAAGGGAGCGGGAGCTCCAGCGGATTGTTCCTCCCTTCTCTGTTTGAAGGGTGCGGACAGGATCGGGGGTGGAAATGCTCAGCGATCAGACCCAGCTCAGATCAAGAGGAGCCAGGGGAGCCAAGGGATCAGCCTCTAGTGAAGGGCTGGGTGGCAGGAGCAGATACAGCACCAGCAAACACCTAAACACATCCTCCCTCTGCAAAAGAACAATTTGAACAGTAACTTATTTCCTAACAGAAGCAGCTGGCCTTGTAGTGGAAGATGGAAACACTTCTCCGTGAGCTAGCGTGCTTATAGCAGCACCAAATCCACTTTCTTCATTAACAGAACCAACCTCCCATGGGAGCTGAAGATGCTGAAGAGCGACGTGTCCCTCTCCACAACCGTCTCCTTCAATTAGGGGTCTCTTGTCTCCCAGGAGGTTGGCTCTGCCGGCACTCTCAGGCAAAGGATGCGACTGAGGAGCTGCTTGGCTGAAGAGTGAGCACCAACCAAAATGGGATTAAATGGGCAGCTGGCGACAGTGAGCAAGGGTCACGTCTCCTGCCGGCAGCCTCCGGCACGCTGCCTCCATGTGCTTGCCCCCCGGCATCACCGGGGCAGAGCGGCTGCCAGGAGCACAGGTTGTGGAGTTCTGGCTGCCAGGGAGAGCAATTAAACCCACTCGGTTTATTGACACTTAAACCATGTGAGAATATTATTCTTTGGCACTTCATCTTAAAATAAAAGCCCCACCAAAAGCAAGATCAGAGCAGCACCAGCACCCGCTGCTGCCCTTTGGGAAGAGCTGGGCTTGAGCTGGTAGGAGCATCCTCGAAGTCACCTCCAGGGCTTTGCTCCTTTGGTAGCGATGGAAAAGCGCCAGCCAGCACCCACCGAGACCTTTCACAAGGGCTCATTGCAGCCTCTTTGAGAGGCTCCTCACGCAGAGCAGCATGAAGCCAGCAGAACAGGGGCAGCAGAACACATGGAGCAGCAGTAGCAGCTACTCAGGAAGGTGCAGAGTAGCTGCCTAAAGATAAGTAAGGAGAAGAAGTCTGCTCTTATTTCTGCCAGGAGCCTTGTTGCTGACCCATAAGCACAGCACCACGTCGCTGCAAGCAGCATTCCTGTCCTGAGCTTTTGAGGGCTGCTTTATCAGGAACCAAGACCATCCTCTGCGCTCCCTTGCTGCCCTTGCAACGTGCACGGGAGTGAGGACACCAGCCACAGCAGATCCACCCCAGAGCAGCGCATTGCACCCGTGTCCTGTTCGAGACTCGCTCCAGGGACAGACGGAACAGGAACGCAGCTTCAGTGCATCCAGAAACAGCTTTCTGTGGTGTCACTTGAGAACAGATTCTCCTCTGCTGCTGGCTGCCCTCTGTGAGAGCAGCACAGACAGCCCAGAGCAGGACCCCAGCCCAGAGCCATCGCGGCCACGGTGGGAAGCGTTGGGCTGCTCATTAGAGATGATCAAGCAGAGAAACGGCTTCCTTACTGCAGGGTTTGCGCTCTCATGCTTCTTCTCCCCAGTGCTTACATCTTCCAGGTTATAGCTAGCACATCTGTCTCCTCAGCCTGCGCTCTAACCAGATCACACATCTTTACACACTCCAGCTTTCCCCTTAAGCCTGTACAGTCCTTTCTCATTTCTAGAGCCCATATTGTGCCTGTAAGTACCATTGGCTACGAAACACCAAGTGCAAACTGAGCTCAAGAGATGCAGAATTTGAGTAAAAGAGTCAGATACAGGTTAAAGCGATCCCTGAAGCCATTTCTCACCCCAAAGAGGTGTTGGGAAGGGCAGACAGCTCAGGGAGCACCAGTAGCACACAGCAAAACCCCAGCAGAGGCTGGAGAGGGGATGGAAGGCGAGCACGCGCAGGCAGGAAGGCTCCGCAGGGCAGAAGGGAGGATGGGGCTTTCCCCCCTCTGCTCTCAGAACCACTTGCTGGCTTCGCCAGAGCAAATCTATGGATACAATCCAAAAAGATTTGTGAAGGAGCTCCATACAAGGCAGCCTTGGCTTTATTAAGCTTATCTGGGGAGCAGGCAGAAAACAAGGGACAGAATGTCAATTAATTTGAGTGGAAGAGCTCCCTGGCACTGCGACTCGAGGAAGGCAGGGGAGCGGCGCAGATGGCAGCGGCGGCAGGGAATGGATTTTTCTGCTCAGACCCAAGAATTTAAGGCCCTTTTCATTCCTGTTTGTTTAAGGATTCTGCTCAGTGTAGAACTGCATGAATGCTGGCTTACCGAGCAACAATAGGTGCTCCTAACAAAGAGGAAAACAGTGTGAACAAAGCCAGCCTGGGCTGAATGGTGCTGGAAGGGGAATGGACCCACCCAGCACTGTTGCTGCGCTGGGGTCTGCTCCCCACAAACCCTCCCCCTCTGGCTCCTCTCAACGCTGCGATTGCTGCAAGGAGGGGGCACCTCACCCCGTGCTATGAGGAAAGTGCTTGGCTTGACTTTGAGCTTGATCCGTAGCAACATCTTGGGCTATGGAGGAGCTCACAAACAACGCATATCTCGCTGCCTGGCACCGCGGGTCATCGATCAGCTGGGAATCGTATGCACATCGAGGATGGACTCATTTAACGCACTCCTGCCCTGCCTCGGTGTAACCATTGTAGCTTCAGAGATGCTGTTTGCATCTGGAAAATACATCACCAGTGACAGCAGCCAGCCAAAGCTCATTTTGGTCATCATCATTAAATCTGAGGGAACAGAGACTCCTCTGCTTTGATTTTCTCCTGCTCGTACACCGAATTTGGCGCTCCTGACAGCTACCAGGTACGGCAGTAAAGTGTTCCATCCTCTCTGGCTTCAGCCAGATCCCTCCTGCTGGCCCCTGCTCCTGGGGGAAGCAGAAGGTTCCATCGACCAGGGTCTCCCCTGCTGGGTCTTGCTCATCGTTCTCCCTGTCACAGCCACGTAGTGACCAGCAAGACAGGGCACAGCAGCCAAACCCCTTTGAAGGTCTGTGTTTTGGTGAGCGTGCAGTGCCCCGGGCCCCCCTGCCCTGGAGCCAGCATCACTGAGGTTGGATGCTGCCCCAAGAACACATCTCCTGTTGGGGCTGGCACGTTGCTGAGACGCAGCCACCAGCCTTAGCCCTGGCATGATCCTCTGAAGATCCGAGCGCTGCAGGAAAGCTTGAATCCTGCAGCCACCTCTCCGGATGGGATCCCAGAGGGTTGCAAAGTGCAAACCACAGCTCCCCAGCAGCCCTGCCACGCGGCAGAGCGGAGCCTTTGCTCACAGCGCACCCAGCGAGCACCGTCCTGGCCCCCGTTCAGGCTGCGGAGCCTTTCGAGCCTCCTGCATCTGCACCGTGTTCAGCACTGCAGAGCCTTCATTTATTTCAAAGCCTCAGGTGCTGCTGTAATGCAATTGCTAATGATAAACTCTGAATACAGACACATCCAAAAGAGAGCAGCGCTTAACCCCAACAGGCTCTCCTGATCTCACGCTCCCTTCCCTCCTGCCCCGTCAGCTTTCCTCCTCTTGCTGCAGAGCTGCTTTTGCTAATCACAGTCCCTCAGTGCAGGGAGCAAAGCCCTCTCTGCTCCTCCCAGTCAGTTCAGAACCCCTCAGGGCAATATTTTAGCATTTCCTTTTTCATTCTCACTTGATTTCTGTGTATTTACGCAGGTTTTCTCTGGAGGACCATTCTGAGCAGCAATGCCATATATTTACACTTAATGCACTCTTTAAGGAACTCGCTGTTCTCTCAGCATACCCTTGCGTGCACAGAGATGCTCCCGGGGGAGCGGAGCTGCCACAAGATATTTTCCCTTAGACAGTGCAGGAGAAGCCCAGGCTAAAAGGGTCACGGTGTGGGGAGGGGAAGAGGGAAAATGGACCTGATCCCACCTGCCCTGGCAGGGTCACAGCCTCATTAGAGGTGGTCTCTAATCCCTTCACCAGTTTTGTCACCCTTCTCTGGGCATTCCAGCATCTTGATGTCCTTCTTGTATCAAAGGAGATCTGGACAATGAGGTGGTGTCTATCAGCCAGCTACAAGTCAGATCAAAAGCTTCTAGAAACGAAGCAACACGTACAGTAAACTCATAAGGAACTTCCATTCACAACAAACAGCTTGAGGCACCTCCGTGAAACTCTTCGAGCCTGTGTGGCCATCGTGTGCAGAGAACTTGTGGTGATGACCTGGTCAGGAGGCTCAAGGGAAGGTTCCTGCAGCTGATCTTTCCACAGAAACCCTGACGAAAAGCCGCGTGTGCCACGTGCTGCCTGCCTGCCGCTCCCCACATCGCCCTCCGGGCACTGCTGGGGACACCAGCGCCTTCCACTCCTGACTCCAAGGACGCTTCCCTCTTGGTACAGGAGAGCACTGGGAGTTTTTGTTCCTGTCCCTCGTGGAGGCCTGACATGGCTGGTGGGAGAAATTTTAATTAAAAGCTGTTCTGCTTTTATGTCCAACATGCTTCAGTGAGAAATACATCTTCCTGATGCCGGAATTGCCTACTTAGTATTTTTCACACCCTCTAAGCAGCTGGTGCAAGGCAGAGCTAGAATTAGGATAGGGAGCTGCATAGAAACCGTGTGGTGTGGCCACAAAGCCCTCTGCATCTCTATTAATGCTGCTAATTATAGCAGTGGCTGTGTTCCAGAGGACGCCTCGGGAAAATGAAGCCACAGGGCTAGGGATGAGGGAACACGCGCTCAAACCCACCTGGGCATTGCCTCGCAGGTGGCTCAGTGTCTTCCGTGACCTGCGTTTCATCTAGCAACACCAGAAAATGTCATGAAAAAAGGATTGTTCCTCTGCAGAGAGAAGAGATCTCAGATTCGGAGGACACGTCCTCCCAGGTTTATCTCCCCCTCAACAGCAGCCGCGAAGGGGCTCCACGCAGCACCCGCTGGGGCAGCAGGGACACAGTCTGTGTCGCAGCTTTTCCTCAGGGATGAAAAACAAGCCTTGTCATTTCTGAATAACGTGGTTTATCGTGCTGTCTGGTTTGTGGTCTGTGCAGGGGATGATCGCCTCCAGCACCGAGCAGGGCACAGAGTTCGCTTAGAAAAGAAGATGCTGGGGAACAAAAGAGAATGAGGGATCAGAGGGAGAAGCAGCTGCCTGAGTGGCTGAGCTGCCCGTGGGTCAGGTTGCCAGCTGCAAAAGCCAGGCACCAGCATCCCTTTCCCAAGGAAGGCTGGGAAAGGCTCTGGCTGCGTTAACTGGTGGCAGCTCTGCCGAGTCAGGGCTCTCCCTGGAGCAGGCGAGCGCCAGCAAATCCTGGCCAGGGCCAAGGGAATTGCGTTTTCCCTCTCTGTTATCAAATGCAACGTTAATCGGAAGCTGCAAAACAGATTCTTTGTCCCTGTACGAGATCAGGCTGCACAGCCACAAAGCCCCCTCCCCTCTGCCGAGCAGCAGGTCGCTGTGTGAGCCGAGCTCTGACAGCGAGCGGCCACATCCAGTGCCATCAGGGGCAGAGCCGCTGTCGGGCTGCCTACAGGAATGGGGACAGTTAAGCTGAGAAACTACTTAATAAATTCAGCCCAACGCTTTGTGACATTTCCCACAAGACTCCAGCGCTGTTTACAAATTCTGCAGAACACCTCGAGTCGTCGCTGGCACCGGCTTCTGATTTATTTCAAAGGAAAATGGGTCAGAGTGTGTGGGTCTGTGCTTAATGCGAAAAGGGATTTGGAAATGAAAAGTCAACCGGCATGAAAGATTGCAGGGCAAACGTGAAAGCGGCAAGGCGTGTGGGTGGTCTCCGAGCATGTAATAGGATATTTGTAAAGGAGAAGCAGCACGCAGGACTGTAATCTTTAATAAAACAGTTCCTTTTTACCCGATCAATAACATAAATTGTAATTTTCCAAAGCAAATTGCCTCTTTACTCCCTTTTCTCAAGGGGAGAGGGGCACAAACGGGACAAAGACTGAAGTTGCCAAAGCAGCAAGCACACACGTGCGTTTGCGTGGCCGAGGCTGGGGTCCCACAGGGACAGAGCTGGCAGGGCAGGGGAGGGAAATCACTGAATCAAACCACAGATAGCAGCAGTGTTCCTTCTAGCTGAGAAGTCAACCCACTAACTGAGCCTCCTGAACCCACCCAGCAGCACTGAAACCCAAATTACCTTCTCAGCTGCTTCATCACAAGTTCCAGCGCATCGTGGCGAAAGCTAATTGCTCACCTCCCTGGTGCACAACCTGGCCCCACCGTTTGCTTCACAGCTTTGAGAGCGTGAGCACAATTCACTTTGCAGAAGAAACACTTCGTGATGAAAGGCGCACGAGAGTATCTACAGTGGCGCCGCCGCTCTCACAGTTCAGAGTAAAACAAAAGACACCAGATTTTAATTGCGGTAGATTGGTGCCCCGAGTCAGGCGGCGAGCGCCGCGTTGGCTCACAATTGTTATTGGGCTCCATTTCTCTTTTGCCTCAAAAAGCTGATTTCTTTCACACCTTGATTACCAAGCACGTCAGCTCCAAATGGAGAAGATTACACAGGGGAGGGGATGCTGCTCATTTTTTTTAGGTTTTAGGCAATAGTACACTCTTGATAAAAAGAAAATGGAAGAGCTGTCAGATATTTGGGACTCAACTCAAACAATGAATGCCAGCACAAAGATTGATGCTCAAAGCTGAAATGAAGCAGTTTAGTTTAAAGGATGGGGCTTGCGAGGCAGCTCGTAGGGCCAAAGCCACCTGATGGTTTGGAAACCCCAGCTGCCTCCGTGCCTCTGGTGGTAGCGCCCCAAGGAAAGCTGCTGGAGGGGCCCTGTGCCACCAAAAAAACTCTTCTGCCCAGGAGTTTGACATCCTGGGCAGTTCAGAGTCAGAAATTAGCTTCGGGTCTTCTTTTCTGCAAAGCAAAAAGGAAGACAGTTTGAAAGACTCTGCCATTATCCATCAGGACAATAACACAATAATTAAAACCTCTCTGCGCAACCCATTTTCCTTCCAGATCCTGGTAGACAACAACAGATAGAATAACAATTTCCAGGACCCTTTTTTCTCCTCCCGAGAAGAGCCTCACAGCTGACAGAGACTTGAAAGCTGGGAGCGGGACTCTCGGGGAGAAGATGAAACGTTGCTCAGAATATAGAGTTGGGTGCCAGATGGGAATTACAAACCCGATCCATCCTCCTCTGTCAGTGGAGCCTGTGTTGCTCTGTGGGCTAAATGGAACCGAATACAGTTACTTTCCTTGTCTTGGGGGGAAAAATGACATTCCATTTTGTCTCCAAAAAATACACATTATTTAACTTATAAAATATTTAATCTATGTAATTAATCCTCTCATGACAGCGCTTTGCACATTTTTGCTGGCAATCCATGCTTTGAATGGCCTATAGTTACAGCTAACTTTGTTTCCTTTTTCTCATGAAATGAATCAAAGGCTTGTATTCTAAATAATTCAGGAGCTGAATGAAGCCTGCTTTTCATGGCTTGCAGCAAGAAAACTCTGATTTCTTTCATGTGCCAGCCACACGGCATCACAACTTTTCCAAGGGGGAAAGAAGCAGCGAGAGGAGGCGAAGCGCAGGCGACGAGTCCCGACTGCACCCCGGCGACGCGGCTGGGGTGAGCATCCCCTCCTCCACGCGCCTGGCAGGAGCGGAGGCATCAAACCAGAGCTTCAAACCCCCAAGGCACGGATGTATCACCCAAATAGTGGTGGCTTGATTTCCAGAAGCTGGGCTCCTGCAGCTCTGGCTCAGCTCAGTCCCAATTGTCATCGCCAGCTGCAGTTGTGGGACTGAACAGGGCGGCTTCTCCTTTTATGACGCTCCAGGAGAGGTGAAAGAATGGTCATGAACGCCACGCGCTGGGTACTTTAATATCTACAGAGACCGAGCAGAGGTACACTGCCGTGATCCAGAGCAGGATCCTGCCCTTAAGCTGCGACGCCCCATGCCTGCCCCCTGGCCAGCAGGATCACCACGTGCTGTTGGTGGCCACCAACAAGTCCATGGGGCTCTTGAGCATCGTCGTGCCACAAAGAAGTGTTTCCTTCTGCTCCTCTGCCTTCTGCTGCCCATCAGCAGCTCTTTCCTCACCCAGAACCTGTCTGGGCTCCTGTGCTCCTTTGGGATACACCAATAATTCAAGCGAGGCAGAGGGACGCACGGCTGCAATCGGTGAGGGGTAAGGTAGTATAGAAGAAGAGATAATTAGGGGCCACAGTTCCATGAGGAATTTCCCTTGGCTATAACGGGCTGCGTTTCAAACCCGCAGTGCCTGCCTGCTCCTCCGGGAATCGCTTATCTTGGAAAACCTCAGGCCATTTAGGAACATCAAAAGCTAAGACCCCCCCGCATCTTCTACTGCGAGCCTGAAAGGTAGATCTTCACCAAAAGAAAGTGGATCTCTCATGAATATTCTGCCTGATTTTGAGCCCAGAACACTGCTCGAAGTCTCCCTCGGTGAGGGTCTGGGGCTGGCAAGCCGCAGCTGCTCCCCAAGTGCCACCCCACACTGGGCACTCGTGCCGCCCTCGCCCTCCTCTCCAGCCACACGGTGTCTGTGTGGGATTTCAAAGGGTTTCATTGCGTTGGTCCCTGCCAGCGCTGGCCAAAGCCCCGTCTCCTACTGCTGCAGAGGAAACCTGATCACAGGCTTGCTGAGGGTTTGAAGTGCTTTATCAACACTTGCTCTCTCAGCTCCTGGATGTGCATAAGGCTCTTGCTGGATTCAGAGTTCAGCCCCTTTGAAGTTTGCACCTCCGGGCTTATATTTTTCAGCAGAAAATTCTCTCTATCACCACTCGTGGAGGAGCCATATGGAAAGTCTCACTGCAAGGGAAACTCACTTGCTGTTTCACCGAGAGCTGCAAATAAATTTCCCAAGATCCCTTTATTTTTCTTATCTAAAATATTTCCTTCTTTCCCTGAGCAGCTGCTATTTCCATCCTCCCGGGAGCTTCTTTTGCCTCTGACAGCTGCCCAGCATCACTCAAGGTTTAGTGACTCCACCGAGAGCATGGGTTGAGATTCAGGGGCTCTGGAGATGAGGTTTTTGTGTCACACAGAACATCACCACCTCCTGCCACATGGGTTCTAAGGAACCCTCAGAGCTCACTGGCTCCGTCCCCTCCAGACTGACAAACCCTCTTCTCGAGGAAATGAACCACCAGCGCTCGGCACAACACGGAGACCTGGGGGGGCTGGCAGTTCATTAACGGTACCCAAGGCAACGTCCTTAGCTGCCCTTTGCTCTTCAGGCTTCGCTTTGGAATCAGTCTTTGTTACAAATAATGCAGGCAAATAGAGAGCAAACTCTATTTTCTGGCTGTTGCAGCGCCCAGTGGGTTGTCAGCTCCCAGAATTGCATCCTGGGGCGAGGGAAGGGGCAGCATTCCCTGCGAGGAGTGGGATGGAGCAGCCGCAGAGCCAGCTCGGAAACCTGAGAGCAGACGGCAGGAGTCGTGGCTTGGAATGTCATGGCAGAATGCAGTCACATTTCAATCTCCTGTATTGATAATCAGCTCCAAAACTCAGAGACAAAGGAAATAACAATAATTAAACCCCAAAGCAACCCCTTGATTAACGCACGCCCCGCCGCACGGCAGAGTTGAGGGTAAACCAGGCAGCTTTGCAGGGCACAGCCCTAATGCATCAAAGCATCCAGCGCCACGTACAGATGCAGGAAGTCTTCTCTAATGATGAAACAAGCTTTACGGGCATCATTGTTAATCAGGTTTTATGGATTTATGAAGCAAATATACACACTTATCTTGTTTAATATTATTTTCCAGTTGGAACCCTATTTAATGCAGATGCCCTGAAATAATGCCATTCATAAATAATGCAAGGAATAAAACCTTTCTCTTATCCCCCAGCGCACACAAATGCAGGCTGGAATGTGGATTTAAACAAAAAGATGGTTGAATATTGTGTTAAAAAACCCAAAGTAAGTACAAAATGCCAGCTACTGAGACCTGGTGGTGAGCTGAGAAAGTCAGGGCAGCTGACAGGGTCCGAGTCACAAATCATGGAATGGTTTGGTTGGGAAGGGACCTCAAAGCCCATCCAGTTCCCACTGGATCAGGGGCTCCAAGCCCCATCCAACCTGGCCTTGGACCCCTCCAGGGATGGGGCAGCCACCCCTACTCTGGGCAACCTGGGCCATTCACTCCCATGGTTTTGTGGCTGGATTTCTGCCCCTGGGTCATATTCAATTTGTCTGGATGGAGGGCATGGCTCTGTGATCAAGCTGGAATGGGAGCACCCCCCCCAACCCGCACTAGGGCTCTTCACCCCGTGGAACATCCCTGGGGCACAGGGGCTCATGGAGGTTCTGGTCCCTCTTTGTCCTCTGAGCATTCTCAGGTTCCAGAAACGTCCCACGTTCCCAGTGAAACGCTCCTCGGAGGACAGGGGGACGAGAGGGAGCTGCTGCGGGAGGATGGAGCTGGATGCCTGGCACAGGGACTGCTCCGGCTGTGCTCAAACCTGCCAGGGTTTCAGCTCGTTTGCTATGCGTCTCCTACATAATTCATATCCCAGAGACTGCTGGAAATCTGGAGCCATAAATAAGGCAGCAAAAGTTTTGGTCTGGTTTTCACAAGGCAAAACCCATCTAAAAGAAAAAGCCTGGCCTCCGTCTGCTGAACGTGACCAAAATCTACCATGGGAGGAATTGAATTCCAACCAGTAAGAGGCAACTGGCTTTTTGCTTTTCAATTTTTGGAGGAATCGACGTGTCTTTTGTGCTCAGAAGTCTGGGCCTGATTTTAATGAGATGGGGAGGAGGAATGAAAAGAATCTCTGACCTGTGGGACATTGTGCAGGCATGGAAAGGGCTTCGGCACAGGCAGAAATGCTGGTGAGGTTCCCTGCTGCCCGTCCTCCTGCCTCCGATCTTGCCCTGCTGCACAATTCCAGGTATTTCCATTAAATTCCCCAGGTCCAAAGCACTGAGTCCTCCACTGCTGCTCTGCAGAGGTCACAGCCCAGGAGACCAGGCTTTAGAGGCTTTTTCCTCGCTGTTCAGAGCTCACACTCTGCGTTTGGTGCTCCCGAGGGCACGCGACACAGAGGTCTGATGGCAGCGGGTCCTGCTGGAACTCCTCTGGCTGCTGCACTCTTCCTCCTGCTCCGGGCATGCTGGAACACGGCTTTGTGAAATGAATCAGGCCCTAAATGAGAGCAGTTTGTGCCTTTCTGCAGCACAGAAAGGCACGTTTCCAGCAGGGCACAGCCCGGCTGCGACTGCTGTGAGCTGGAGATGCCTCGTGCTGGAAACGCAGATGTGGAACTAGAAGAATCCTGAATATTCAGGCAAACGGCTCCGGGACACCCAGGCTGGAACCCCGAGGTGGGAGAGTATCAGACTGGAGAGTGACCTATGTTGTGGCTGAACACCATCCAGGGGAGGAAGGCACAAGCAAAGGTGTTTTCCCAGCAGACACAACACTCCAGCCAGCTGGAGCGGGCAGGGGCTCGGCTGCCGTACAGCCCTTGGCCCTGCTGGCCCCACGCTGCAGCCCAGCTCGCTGCTTCTGCTGCCCCAGACGATGCTGCAGCTGAACAAGACCCTGCTGCACTGCCAGGAGCTTCCAAGCGGAGTGCCCGGCTCTGCCAGGCTGGTGGCTGCTGGGGGGCTGCCCCCCATCGTGTGTCCCTACCTTTGCTCCCCTTCCACCCCGCTGCCAACCCTGCCTGCTTTTTTCTGAGCGCAGACCCTACGTGCTGGCTTTCTGCCCACTGCACGTGTGGAATTAAATCGCTTTGTGAAGATGAGTCTGTATGTTGCTCTCCCAGCATTCCTCCCATCTCCTGCATCTCCCCTTTCAATCCGCGCAGCTCCTGCCCCTGCACACACGCCTGTTTGGGTGGGAGGCAGGCGAGCACGAGAGGCTGCAGAGAGATTAGAGCTTGATGTTCAGGAAAGCGATGCTGACAAACCGCACAGTCATCACTCCCAGCAGCCGCCTGCTCAGCCAGCAAACAAGGGAAGAAAATAGGCTCAGTGGCTTGAATAAGCCCCAGAGCCTGCATTTGAATTTACAATGAGCTGCTCAGTGGAGCTCAATCTGTCAAGCACCATGTCCCATTACGATGAAAATTTGAAGGTCTCAATAGAGCAGAGAGATAACCTCCTTTATTCTCTTTTATTAGAGGACGCTTGCGAGGCTGGCAGGTCGGGCTGGCTCTGACAGGACTGCGACTCCTGTGAGTGCCTCCTGCAAATACCCCCTGTACGCTCCTTTTCTTGCTTATTTGTTTGTTTCTTGGGCTTTTATTAATTCTCAGCCGATGATAGTCCCGGGGCTCCTTGCCTGCGTGATGCCACTCGGTGCAGGACGCGCTGGATTAGATATTACATCAGACATGAGAAATAAATTCTTCATGATGAGGGTGGGGACCCTGGCCCAGGTTTTCCAGAGCAGTGGTGGCTGCCCCATCCCTGGAGGAGCCCAAGACCAGGTTGGATGGGGCTTGGAGCCCCTGATCCAGTGGGAGGTGTCCCTGCCCAGGGCAGGGGGTTGGAACTGGGTGGGCTTTGGGGTCCCTCTCAGTGCAAACCATTCCATGATTCTGTGATTGAAGCCCCTGCACTGCACTCACGGGAGGTGCCAGCACCACTCGCAGGAGACCTGGGTGACGCTGCCCCAGCAAAGCAGGCCAAGAGCAGCGGGGCTGTGGCTTTGAACAAGTATAGAAGGAGAAAATGGGAACATCTGGGCTATAAATCACCTCCCACCCAGGGGTTTGATGGAGCTGAGCACTCACTGCTTTGGTTTTACCCAGAGCAACACTTCCAGTCTCTCTCTCTCCCTCCCTCCTGACAGCTCCTCTGTCACCTCTTGAAAATCCAGCCCTGAGTGAGTGCAACTCCCTGCCAGAAAGCAGAAAAACTTCACTTTGCTGTTTCCCTTTGTCATTCTAAGAAACCTAGTGCTTTCCACTCTCCCCAGCTCGGTGCCTCGCAGGATGCAGCCGTGAGTAGGAGCCGCCTGCTTCCCAGTTCCGAGGTGCCACTGGTGGCAGCTCCAGCGGAGAACTGAGTTTAGCTGGAGCTTTATATCAGCACAGGATGCGTTTCCCAGTTTGCAGCTCTACTGCAAACCCATTAACCCGTTCCTACTGCCCACCCAGCACTAACGTGACGCGCTGTTTCTCCTCCCTCACCATCTGCTTTGGCTATTGCCGGCACGGAATATTTGCAAAGCATTCGCTCTTTGTTGAAATATTCTCTCTGGATCAAAGCTCAATATTTCTTGGCTTCTCTACGCTTTCCGCGCTGCCTTCTGCTCGCTGTTATGTATTTGCCTTTCTCTCCTCTGTTGTTAATGGGACTGAACAGCTTTTGTTTATGGCTCGGGCTTCTTTTCCCGTGCAACCCCCGGAGCGCTTGTGCCTCTCACACCTTTCTCCTCTCCTCTAACCACTGAGCAGCTGGGAATGAAGAAAACCAGCAGGTGATTTCTCTCCCTTGGTGTTAGATTTGGTGGAATGTTTTAAACCATCAACAAACCATCTTTGCGGGGAAAATTTTGACACTTTAAAAGCCAGTTTTTTTGGAAAAAAATCCCACCTCATTCTTGTTCTGCTTTCAGCAATGCAGAAGACGACTGTTCTGCTTATTATTAAAGGCCGGGAGCTGCTCTCCTAAGCAAACCTCCTGTGATCTTGTATTCTCAAATATTTCCAGGGATGGCGCATCTCCCACCTCTCCGGGCAACCTCTGCCAGCGCCTCACCACCTTCAGTGTAAAAGATTTCTTCCTCAGATCTTGTCTAAACTCCTCCTCTTTTAATTTAAAACCATTTCCCCTTGTCTTAGACTCCTCTGTGGCTTTCCCACCGCCTCACCCTGCCTGGAAACCTGCTGCTGCCTTGTATTTTTAAAGGAAAAATGATGTGGTTTTGCCAGCTGGTGCCAGTTCTTTTCATTGAATTTAGAATCAATAGTGCATCAAGTGGCTCGGGATGTTATTAATCAGAAAATTGGCATGAAGGATCAGGAGGTAACGACACTGCAGTGAGCCCACTCTTTTCTCGCTGAGTGGCTGTACACGGCGCTGGGTAGTGCTAATTACTCCTTGGGACCTGCCTTTCAACTGCTTTATAGACAAACTGCTGCCTACTGGCACTCCAGCACCCGGCCGCTCCCAGTTATTTTCCTGTCAGCACAATTGCAACCTGCGGCAAAATATTGTATGGCATTTCCTCAAACCTAGAAGAAAGGATGTGAGAATTGGGGGAAAAACCACATGTATGTGGCCGGCAGGGAGAGGGAGGGGATTCTGCCCCTCTGCTCCTCCCTGGTGAGACCCCACCTGGAGTCCCGTGTCCAGTTCTGGAATCCCCAGCATAAAAAGGAGATGGATCTGTTGGAACGGGTCTAGAGGAGGCCACAGAGATGACCCAAGGGCTGGAGCCCCTCTGCTATGAGGACAGGCTGAGAGAGTTGGGGTTGTTCAGCCTGGAGACCTTAGAGAAACTTCCAGTATGGAAAAAGACTCCAGGGAAGCTGGGGAGGGGCTTTTTACAAGGGAGGTGGTTGAGTCCCCATCCCTGGAGGGGTCCAAAAGCCAGGCAGACGAGGTGCTCAGGGATGGTTCAGTCGTGAATAGGTACTGTTGGAGTTTATGGTCTCAAAGGCCTTTTCCAACCTGATGATTCTACGATCAAATCAGTTCGCACAGCATCAACTTCTTGTGTTGCTTCATGTCTCCCCCTCATAACGCTCAACAAGTCCTGGAAATATAAAGACGAAGCGCTCTCTTTCCTCCAGCAAGATGCTGCTGCTGTTTAAGGTCTATTATCCTCCCTCTGCTCACACATCGCTGCCATTAGTGTTATAAATGGGCTGGGTATACAGAGAGGAGAAGAGACCCCCAGGGTAGCAATTACTAGAACTGAATTGTCTGATGCAAAAGGCAGCATTACCCTGGTGTAATTTGATCATCGAATAAACTGCGTTGCCCATAAACTTGCTGAATGGCGCGGTTTCCCCCACAGTTGTTTCCATATCTTTGAAGCCAGAAGCTCTGCGAGGCAATCGCCCGGCTCCGGTCGGCTGTGGCCGTGGCTGCATCGAGGACAATTGTCATGGAACAGGAGCGAATGAATATTCATAATCAGATTAAACTCCTCTTTGACATGGGGCCAACGCTCGTCCTCCCCAGACTCTCCTGGATGAGAACCCTGTGGAAAAACGCCCCTCCGCTCTGGAGCAGCAGCTCTCAGGGCTCTCTTGGGCAGGGAGGTGAGGGTTGTGTGGGCTCCTGTCCCTCCTGCCCCCCAGCTCCTCCGCAGAGGGGCAGAGCACCCAGAGGGGCCAAATCCAGCTCCATGCTCGGAAACCCCCTCAACTCCCTGGATGTCACCCCCAGCCTGGTCCCACCAGCCAAATGGACATCTCGGGCTCTGAAATTGCCGTCTGGCTTACAGGGGTCTCTGTTAGGCAGGTGAACACCCGCTCTGATCACAGTTTTCTTTCCAGGCAGGTAAATAACAGGCAATCGAATCTGTGTGTGACGGCGACCCGGAGCGGTTACCGCTTGAGGCTGGTGTTTGTGTAGGGAACCTGCAGGGAAAACAGCAGTGAGAAGTCGTGTTTATGCACCAGGCTGCTCTGA
Organism: Clamator glandarius; assembly: GCA_033459285.1. NCBI lineage: Eukaryota > Metazoa > Chordata > Aves > Cuculiformes > Cuculidae > Clamator > Clamator glandarius. Next base: position 53,813 of record JAUNZM010002182.1, on the reverse strand, counting down.
TACCCAACCAACCTCCTGTTTGACATCGCTGGATCTCAGATTAAACCAAAACTCCAGTTATTTGTGGTTGTCAGAAATTCCAGTGTTTAAAGCAAAGCTGTGGGGTGGGCAGAAAGTGGGGTGGGCACTGGCCTGGCTGCCGCCTTCTTGGTTTTCTTGCTGTTTGTTGCTACAGTTGATATCTCTGAGGATGCTAATTACATCGTTAGTGTACTTCTACACAATCGGGTACTGAGATGATAAATAGCAGGGCCTGAAAGGAAGAGCTGCTGTAAAACAGCAGGGTCTGAGCGCGAGGCTGGGCGTGCTGGATCTTGTACCCATGGCGTCTCTCTAAAGTCTTTCTATACTTCTCTTTAAAATCCAAAATAGCAACTAAATTCTTATAAAAAAGAAAAAAAGCCCTTATAAAAAAGCCCTGGACTCCAGGGCTGAGGCTGCTTATTCCCAGAGCCCTTCACTCTCAAGTAGCAAGTTGAGGTGAACGCGGCTCCAGCGTTGCTTTTTGTCTTTCAGACAGGAGGAGCTGAACTACCCCAGAAATGTGCTGCCAGGGAGGAAAATCTCTTCACAGCCTTCCCAGGCTTTTTAAAAAGGTGAAAATCAGTGTGGGCTTTGGGCTCAGTATCGCTAAAGCCTGTGTGTTTGCAATTAAAGGAAAGGAATAGAAAAGCAGCTCCAATCTGAAAACCCATTCATTACAATCAGGCTTGAGAGTCTCAAGCTCCATTTAGATTTGTAATTCGCAAGTCGGCTGTGATGCATCAAAACGAGGGCTAAATTCACCTGAAGGGGTGAACCCAAATGCAGAACACGAGGATGAAGGGTTGCCGTTTCAGTCTGGGTGCGCTCAGCTCCAAGCACGGAAACACGAGGATGAGATTTGGCCACGAATGACACCAAGCTCTTTGCCAAACCCTTATCTGCTGCCGTCGCCGGTTGCTCTGTGCCCGGCACTGAAATCGAGGGCGCAGGGAAGCGGCGAGAGCCTCTGTGCTCTGGGGGGAGGGCAGGTCGCCAGCTGCCAAGGTTTCCAGCCGCCGTAGCACAGCAACAGCTTCACCGTCTAATTAATGTCGTCCTCGGGAGAGAAGGACCAAGCTGAATGCCAAGGTTGCTGGCCAGGGAGGGAGGATGAACAAGAGCTGTCAAACTCAAGTAATCAAGGAGGACAGGAACGAAAACCGCGCTGTGTAGAGGGAGTCAGCACCAGCCTGGAAAGATCAGCACTTAACTCCCCAGAATGAGCCACACCAGTTCCAGCACTGGGAAGAGCGAAGGTCTGCTCCGTCTCCAGGAACCCTCGGGGCTGCATCTCCGGCAGCAGGGCAGAGACGGGGGGCTTCTGGGCTGAACCTGGCATTTGCCATCCTCAGAGGTGCCCAGCCAGCTCTGCTGGGTGAAGGTTAAAGCCTCAGCGGCACCGAGACTGATGTGGGAAGAAGCGGGAGGACAATCTGTCTGGGCTGATATCTGTCAATGGGAAAGAATCCGAACAAATGACATGGCATGATGCTTTCAGAAATAACATCCTCTATTTTGGGGAAAGTCACACCGCCAGCTACGTTGGAAGCAAGGCTTGATCTATTTAAACTGTTTTGCTCAGGGTTTCAAAAGGACAAGGATTTCTTAGGGGCAGAAAGCTTTCTACCCGCTGCATAATTTCCTATCAATATTCCACACCCCCTGGGATCCCAACGCCCTCACTGAACACATGGCTTTGGACACTCTAGATCATCTTCTCAGGGTGGTGAGACTAGAAAAGCACTTAAAGGAGTCCTAGAGGATACCTAGGTGATTGCAAAGATGAAAGGCAGCCCCCCCGTGCTGGCACGGGGCTCCTGACACTGCCAGAGAGCTGGGCTACAGCAGCTTTCACCCCACCTCAGAACAATTGCGAGAGTCATGGAATGGTTCGAGCTGGAAGGTACCCCAAAGCCCATCCAGTCCCCCCCTCTGGATTAGGGGCTCCAAGCCTCATCCAACCTGGCCTTGAACCCCTCCAGGGATGGGGCAGCCACCCCTGCTCTGGGCAACCTGGGCCAGGGCCTCCCCACCCTCACAGCAAAACATTTCTCCCCAAGATCTCATCTCAATCTCCCCTCTTTCAGCTCAAAACCATTCCTGCCCCTGCACTCCCTGATCCAGAGCCCCTCCCCAGCTTTCCTGGAGCCCCTTTCAGTCCTGAAAGCTGCTCTAAGGTCTCCCTACAGCCTTTTCATCTCCAGGGTGAACAACCCCAACTCTCTCAAACTGGCCTCATAGCAGAGGAGCTCCAGCCCTTGGATCATCTCCGTGGCCTCCCCTGGACTCATTCCAACAGCTCTATCTCCGTATTATGTTGGATATTCCAGAACTGGACACAGGACTCCAGGTGAGGTCTCACAAGAGCAGAGCAGAGGGGTAGAATATCATTAAGTGATCATTGCCAGGTGCCTCTGTCCCCACCCTTTGGCTCCTGCAGAAGATCCTTCTCCCAGCCTCTGCCTCCCCATCCTTTCATTTCACTTGCTTCAGCCGACTCCTGCAGGGCTGCCTGGTCCTCAGCAGGGTCCTTTCCACCAGTCCCTATCCTCCATCCCTCACTGATTCAATTTCACTCCACCTTTTACGTGCTCCTTCACCCAAGCTGCTTTCCAACCCTTTTGGCTTTGATCTGGCCCATTAATGTCACTGAGCTATTTTGGGAAGCACCATTCCAGATGCCTTCAGATCTCTTCCACCATCCTCGCTGGCACAGAGCACAAGTGGCCGTGGCTGGGAGGGTTTGGAATGAAACGGAGAAAGCAGAGAGTGCGTCGTGCAGTGCCTGGCTCAGAGCATCACACCGGTGGGGTCGCAGGCACCTCGGCTAATCCGCGGCTGCTGCCTGCCCTTCCACCGCACCGTGACAAAAAGCTCCTGCTGGCCACAGAGAGCCTGCCTGCAATTTATTGATTTGCTTTTAACACTTCACTCCTCAGCAATAAATAAATCAGCACGAGAAAAGAAGGAATAGGGAACAGCTCCCAGCAACGTTGAACGGACTCGCTGCTTCACGAGCTGCAACCTTGGTTTCACCCAGCAAGGTTACAGCCACGCTCGGATCTCATAGCTCGTATTTTTTCCGCCTTATTCTTAAAATAGCTTAAAGCGGTTGAGATATTTCCTTTAATATCCCTGGGTGAGCTGCTGGGATGCACTGAATCACTTCAGCTCGTGAGGAAAGGCAAGAGCAGCAGCTCTGCGGGCAGCGGTGCCCATGGGGGACAGCAGGCTGGGCACGCACCGGGCACACCGCGACTGCACCCTCCCAGCACAACCCGATCCTGCGCGGGTGAGGGGGCTGGAGAACAGGCTTGTGAGGAGCGGCTCAGAGAGCTGGGGGTGTTCAGCCTGGAGAAGAGGAGGCTGAGGGGAGACCTCATTGCTCTCTATAACTACCTGAAGGGAGGTTGTGGAGAGGAGGGAGCTGGGTGACAGGGACAGGACGAGAGGGAACGGCCTCAAGCTCCACCAGGGGAGGTTTAGGCTGGACATTAGGAAAAAAATTTTCACAGAAAGGGTCATTGGGCACTGGAACAGGCTGCTCAGGGAAGTGGTCGAGTCACTTTCCCTAGAGGGGTTTAAGGGAAGGCTGGATGAGGTGCTCGGGGACATGGTTTAAGTGTTTGATAGGAATGGTTGGACTCGATGATCTGGTGGGTCTCTTCCAACCTGGTGATTCTATGAATGTGGAACCAACATTTTCAGTGGTGTTCCCCTGTCCTTTCAGCTGTGTCTTGGGTGACAGAGGCTTCTGATTTCAGGAACTCGAGCAGCCTGAAACCTGCCAGCTCCTAAAGTTATTATCAATTCCCTCTACTGTCTCCAGGGACGGCTGCGAAAGAGCCAGGCTAAAAACCCGTGGTTATGATACGTGGTGTTTTCAGGCCAGGATGCTGATTGAAGAGGAGTGCAGGTAGAGCAATTAGTCAACCACAAACACACCAATGTTTAACTAATTATCTGGTTTACGTTAAAGTCCTCTAAATCCCTAAGGATTGGGACACACCATAGATCATCGCGTAGTGCTGCATGTTATTGGCCTCGTTACTCTATAAAGAGAACAAAGTCAAAGACGAGTGGGGTGGGAAAGGGGCTCCCCAAAGCCTCACAGCCCTGGCAGCCCCTTTGCAGGACAGAGTTCAGGGTTCAGGCTCTGGGGAGACCTTACAACTCAGCTGCCACACTGCTCGTGAGACACACAGTGCAGCAAAGGGTTAACCGAATTCTCCACTGAGTGTTCCCTGCAATAATTCGTTATTTAGTGAGAGCAGAATTACAAATTATCAAACCCAGTTAGAAATTAGTTTAAGGGGACATTAATTAGCATTGACAAATAATGAGATTCTTACTACACCCACTCGCTTATCCAGAGCCCTTTTCCCAGTTAATGACACGGAAAGGGAAGCTGGAGCAATTGGGAATATTCACATGTGGAAACGGGGCTGCAACACAACATGTAAGGGTGAAGTTTCTCCTTTCTCCTTCCAGAAAGAATTGTGCTGCGGCACGGCTGCATTTGGAGCTCTCAGGCACCACTTTCCATGCTGGAGCTTTTGATGTTCTATACACTTGTCTGAGCTGCCTGGCTGCCGTTTGAGCCAGCTTGAAGTTATAAAACTATCATTCGTCAAGTACAAAAGCATCTTCTCCAGCATCTTCCCAAGGCAGGGAGCAGCCAGGCAGCCCCAGCCACCCTCCTGCGCGTTGTTAATCAGCTATCAGCTTGTCACTGCGCAGGGCTCGGGCAGGGCAGAAGAAAGCAGCAGCCGTGACGGGATTTATGCCAGGGAGGGTTAGCAGAGACCATGCTTTGAGCTTCTAATGCGCCCTTCTTCCAGGTTCTGCCATCACCTTGCAGCCCCTCAGGAGCTGAGGTTTGGTGTGGACGCTTGTGGCTGGAGAAGCTGGTGAAAGCGCGTAAGAGGAGCAACTTTCTTTGCTGTGAATTTCTCAGTTCCTTGCATTCCTCCTCTGCTTGTATGTTTGTTAGTCGCTCGATTCAAATAAATTAAAAATGGTCAGAGCTGTTTAGCCATGGAGAACTGAAGTGCAACCCCCCACCTGGAGCAGCCCAGAGCAGGAGACGTCCCGCACCTGCTGCAGTTTTGATCCAGTTCCTGAGCTTTGTGGCCACGCTGAGTGCGGGTCCATCAGCCAACCCCGAATTCTTGTCTCCTACAGTCAGTGTTCCCGCTATTTCAAGCCTTGCTGCTGTCTCCAGACATTGCCTGCAGGACAAGCTTTTCTTGGTCTTCGTGTTTGGAACTGGTAACTCTCTCCTGGAAGCTGCTGAGGCTGGGTGGTGCTGCCAGCGCTGAGCTGAGAACTAGGGAAAACACCCTCTGCTCTAAGTACAGCTCGGTGTACTGTAGGCAAAAATGAATTTTCATCGCTTCTTAATGACGATTAGCTATTTTGATAGCGCTGATCACCCGCATTCCCAGAACATTTGATTAATGAGACCATTTCTAAGAAGAAATAATAAGCCCGTGGCAAGAATATGACAGGAACAGAGAGATCTGCCTGCACTTCCCTCTCATGAAAGGCCCTGACTGTGAAGAAATTCCTGAAGGTTGTAAACAAAAGCCTTGTAAGAGTTTTCTTCCTCCCATTTCCCTTTTCCTCTCCCATAAGTTACTGGCGTCCTTCAACACCAACGCACTCGCTGTGGGGCTCTTGCTCGGAGGCTGCAGGCAAGCAATTCAACTATTTCTAATCATAACAAAACTGAATTTCAAAAGCAATAAAGGGGAATTGGAGATTGGCTCCTGTGGATCGGTGGGAGCATCTGCTGCTGCTGCAGCAGTAACCGAGCCAGCTCTCGGCAGGGAGGGACTGCAAGGACCACGGGCATCGCTGAGCGCAGCCACCCAGTCGGGGCAGGAGCCGAGGGTGAGGGCAGCGATGGTCCTGGAATATCAGCTCCACGAATGCCACCCTCCCAGCATAGATTCGTAGAGTGGTTTATGTTGGAAAAGACCTTTAAGGTCACTGAGTCCAAACATCGATCCAGCCCTGAGAAGTCCCCCACTAGACCATGCCAAGTACAACATCTATTTGTCTTTTAAACCCCTGCAGGGCTGGGGACTCAACCACCTCCCTGGGCAGCCTCTGCCAGGGCTTGACAAGCCCTTCAGTGAAGAAATTCCTCCTCACATCCAGCTTAAATCTCCCCTGGCACATCTTGAGGCCATTTCCCCTTGTCCTGCCACTGGGAGAAGAGACCAACTCCCATCTCCAACGGCCACAACAAATCCCTGAGCTGGTAAAAGCAGAGGAGAGGAGGAGAGAGGGAGGTCAGGGCTCCATTTCTGTGTTCTCATAGCACAAGGGTCCTGAAAGGCTCACGTCAGCTCTCCTTTAAACCAAGGTACCTGTTCTCACACCAGATTTTGAATGAGAAATTTGCACTGGACTTGCAGGAGTGACCAGCCCGGAAACGATTATTTGTCCTTTCTTGTACCACGATGACAACACAAGCACGGTGGGAGTTGTCAACACAATTAGAAAGTGGCAAAAAGCAGTGAATGAAATGAGCTCGCACTGTGCAGAGGGAACGGCTGCTGAAGGCGTCCTGAGCCTGTGGGTCTGCAATGAGGAAAACAAGCTCTACAGGATTGTTACAACGGTGCCAGTGGGTTTTTTAACCTGCATTAGGTTAATATCACACTTCTGGGCTTAATCCTGTCTCTGGTTAAAGGCAGAGAAAGGAAAACAAAAATGTCTGGCAGCTGGTTATTCCAGGCTGGGCTGCACGTGGATTTGGGCTCTGGAGCTGCCGGAGACGGACACTCGTCCTGCAGCCCCGTAGCTCTGGCTTCTGGTGAGTGAGAGCGAGCAATAAAGGTGCAATTATGTTGAGACACAAGAAGGAGGAAGACAAATGATGGTCTTGCATTTATATAGCACATTTCACCCCCAACCACAGAGCTAAGTGATTGATATACAAATTACATTCCGAGAGATCACTCTGCCCATCCCTGACACGCAGATATATGTGGTGTAATCATCATTTTTTAAAGCAAACTTACTTATTAATGCAAATGCTACAATTGGGGTGAGCTCTTCTGGGCAAAGATGAATCAGAAGTGACAAAACTCCCCCATCTCGTGACGAGCGTGGTTAAGAATGAATGGAATAATTGAGATACTCGGATCCTTCCGACACGACGAGTTCAAAGGCAAACAGAAAATGTCTCTCTTCTCTAAGGATTCCAAACAGACTTTGCTAAAATGTAATTAAGTGCTAAGTCCCTTGAAATCAATCACTTCCAGAAAGTAATACCCACCTTGCTGATTAGGCGGTGGGGAAGCCAGGGGCAATTAATACATTATGATGAAAATTGTTAACCAGAAGAGCAACCAGTTTTGATGGGATAATTGCTCTGAGAGAGACTACTTGATGGTTCATATCAGAAGGAGCAATGTGTTTGGGAGAGGGGAATCTACCACGTTAACTGCAGCTAATTAAAAGTGACCTAGTTCTCATTAATATTATGTTTGATTGGATACAAACTGGAATCTGGAAGGCTAATCGGGAGCGTGGGCACGTGTCGCCCCAGCTGACGCCAGCTGGGAGGCTTTCTGCTTTCTCTCAGATAAAACAGAGAGAAGAGAAAAGAGAGAAAAGAGGTGCAGAGCTCTTCTCGCAGCAGTGGGAAGATCAGAAAGGTGAAACTCTCTCTCCTCGTTATTTCGAAGCCTGCCCTGGAGGTAGAGAGACATCACTGCCCACCAACTGCATCGGGTGACAGGGAACGTGCAGTGTGCTCCAGGCTGAAAATCATAGAATCCTGGAATGGTTGGGGTTCGAAGGGATCTTGAAGCCCATCCACTTGCACCACCTGCCAGGTGCAGGGACACCTCCCATCGTGTTTATCCACTTTGAATAACGTGTTACATTTCTAAATGTTCCAGTGTGTTTGTTCAGTGTGGCTGGGGGGAAGCGTCAGGGAAATGTTTTTCATACTTGCGCAGTTAACGACCAATTTTCCACAAATCACAACAGTCTTATACCATCAGGTTTTATAATTAAGTCTTTATCATTGGACGCTGTTTACTCAGCACACAGAGCGATCTGACAGCCACCCTGCTCACTGTCAAACAGCCCAGAAATGACTTCTGCTACAGCACAACTTCACAAAAGGCAGCTGAGCCCCTCAGATCGCCCCAGAGGTGGGGGCTCCAGGGCAGGGGACAGGTGACTTCAACAGGAAACAATGAATCATAGAATTATTTGGTTGGAAAAGACCTTTAAGATTGATTCCAACCGTACGTGTCCACTACTAAACCATCCCTGAGCACCTCGTCTGCCTGGCTTTTAAACCCTTTCAGGGATGGAGACTCCAGCACCCCCCCGGGCAGCCTCTGCCAGTGCTCAAGAATGCTTTCGGTGAAGAATTTTTTCCTGATGTCCCATCTGAACCTGCTCTGGTGCAACTTGAAGCTGTTTCCTCTCATCCTATCCTTTGTTACTCAGGAGAAGAGCCCAGCACCCACCTCACCACAACCTCAGGGAGCTGTAGACACTGGTAAGGTCTCCCCTCAGCCTCCTCTTTTCCAGACTGAACAACCCCAGCTCCCTCAGCTGTTCCTCACAGGACTTGTTCTCCAGCTCCTTCTGGTTGTATTCGCTGCTCAGGAAAGGACACATCTCAGGTTCTCCCCGGCCCTTATTCTGCAATCAGCTTTTTCTTAATGGCAATCACAGCAAGGGGAGCTTGGCTGCTTGTGAATGAAGATGCAGGTGATTCACTGGGCAATCAATATTTGTTCCAGAGGGGAACAACGGCTGCATTTGCTTCTGCACAACTGAGGGTGAAAGGTGACGATCGCTGAGTGAATCCTTAATTGAGCATTAACACCATTATAGATACGGCGGGGCAATTGATGACAAAAAAACCCAACCACCAATAATTTCTTGAACAAAAATATCAACGTTATCTGTGTAAATGCTTGGCAGTAAATACACAGACCACCCCTTATCAATTCCTTTGCTCATTTCCTGGGAAAGTTTTAAAGTGCTGTGCAAGTGACTTCTCATGACAAGCAGGATTTGTCATCTATAGACCAGGACCGGGTCCCCCAAACCACTGCTATCCATGGGAACAGGGCTTAGGCAATCACAGAATGGTTTGCGTTGGAAGGGACCTCAAAGTCCATCCAGTTCCACCCCTGCCACGAGCAGGGACACCTCCCACTGGATCAGGGGCTCCAAGCCCCATCCAACCTGGCCTTGAACACCTCCAGGGATGGGGCAGCCACCCCTGCTCTGGGCAACCTGGTCCAGAAGCTCCCCACCTTCAGCCCTGGAGACAGACAAAATAACTGAAATGTCACATAAATATGGGTTTGGATTTGACTTTGTTCTTCCTGCCTTCCAGCTTGGTCCATACAGGACCTTGTGGAATTATTGACGTTGGAGAAGACCTCCAAGCTCATCCAGCCCAACCCTACTGTAATGACTAAACCATGTCCTGAAGTGCCACAGCTACACGTGATTTGAACCCCTCCAGGGATGGCCACTCCCCTACTGCCCTGGGCAGCCTCTGCCAGGGCTTCATCACTCTGATAGTGAGAAACTGTTCCTAATATCCAACCTAAACCTCTTCTCATCTCTCTCATCCTCACCCACAACACAATCCAGTGCCTCCACCACAGACCCACACCTCCCCTGTGACCAGGTTTCATGAGCTTCTAAAACAGCCTTGAGTCACCTCACGATTATTCACAAGAGCAAATGGAGCTAAAGAGGAATGAGCGCAGGCTGGACCCGCCTCATTGGTTTCACACCATTTTAAAGAGGATTTAGGGTGGCATAAAGATGTGGCAGAGCGCTGGAGCTCAGCGGGTGTACGTATTTACATTGTGTTATACGGCTCTAGATAAAGCCCAACTTAAAATCCCTTAACTCTTTTTGACAACAAATTAGTTTCAGATCAAGGGCTCCTGCTCGGCCTCAAAATATGATTTTCACTTCCAAATTATTCATCTCGCCAGAAGCTGTTGCTGACAAAAAAAGGCAAATTCTTAATGGTTTGTGTAACGTCTTGTTCACTTCCAGTTTTCCTCATAGAAAATTCTCTTTGTCACTTTGTGCTGGAGAGTTAACTTTTCCATCACATTGATAAACCAAGGCAGCCGGGGCTTTTGGGGAGAAACCTGTCTGCAGGCACGTGTTATGCGACCTCGAAATTCAGCATCTCCTGCTGCAGCCCATGAGAAGGGTCATGCATGACAAGAGCAACCTCGAGACTCTCTGCCTGTCCTTGCAGCGCTGGGCGAGCTTGGAGCCAGCTCAGATCCTGCTGTGCTCTGTACAGGCAGCGAGGCTTGCGCAGAGCAAGTTTCCAGTTCCTTTAACAGCTCAGAGAGAGAAAAGCAGCTGTAAAGACCCAGGATCTTCCCTGCCATGCAGAGGCACGGCTGCCCTCAGCCAGGGACGGCGCTGGGCAGGCTGCTCACTGCAGGGCAGCATCGTGCTCTTCGCCCACGCACCCCGAGACCTTCAGGCTGGGAACAAGATGTTCTGAGAAGGTGAAGAAAGGATATTACCCAAGCCTGGGAGATCGGGATATTTTCCCCCTGTTAATTGTGTGCTGCTTGGCTATCGATTACCTTTTTTGTAGAGCTGCTATTTGTTTTTCTGTGCCATATATTGGATTCTCGAGACTTTTAATCAACTGTAATTGATTGTGATTACCACTGGCTGCTCCTGAGCTGGCCTGGCTTATTCCACATGCTCAAAGCAGCGATTGTCTCGCTCCATGCGTGCGCAGAGATGCCTGCATCCCCTGCCCATCCCCTTCCCCTCCCCAGCCAAACTCAAACTTTGGGACAAGCCCCATCAGCAGAAATGAAAGCATTTCTCCTCAAAATTCGCACTTCTTGCAGAGCTACCATCATCATCCCAGTGTCCCTCTCCACTTTTGTAGGAAACCTTGGAACTTATGGCAGGGCAGTCAGAACCAGATGGGCTTTGAGGTCCCTTCCAACCCAAACCATTCCATGATTCTATGAAACTTTAGGACTGAGCCTTTAAAAACTCCCTGCTTGTTGAAGCTGGAAGTTTCAGCAGGCGCTGTAGTTGCAGCTGGAGCGATGCTGGGATAAGCCTTCCATTGCCTTAATGATTAATTGTATCCAGCGCAAAATTATTCCACAGGCACAACACTCGGCACTCAGTGTTTCCAAATGTTAGTTTCTTCTGTAAATGAGTGTTAGCAAAAAAACAGATGGCAAAGATAATTCACTGTCTACTGCACTCTCCTTACCCATTGTCTTCACCCGTCGCTGCGACCCTCAGTCAGGCTCTGTTTACGGTTATCTCTGCCACTGCTGGGCACCGCGTGCTGACAGCCTGTGATTTATGGGTATTTTGTCTGCTGTTCTAATTACAAACTACTTATTCTGTGATTCAGTTTGAGATCAGGAAGGTTTCTGCAAAGCTGGGTGAGAGGGGTTAATGTTGACGTTCTCCTCAGAGCAGCACTTTGCAGGTTCAACTCCTCCTGCCCAGGCAGAGGCTGAAAAGGAGCAAACACCGGAGAAAGGCTCTGGCCTCCCGTGGAGCCAGAAACATGGAATGGTTTGGGTTGGAAGGGACCCCAAAGCCCATCCATTCCACTCCCTGGCACAGGCAGGGGCACCTCCCGCTGGATCAGGGGCTCCAAGCCCCATCCAAGCTGGCCTTGAACCCCTCCAGGGATGGGGCAGCCACCCCTGCTCGGGGCAGCCTGTTCCAGGGCCTCCTCACCCTCAACCCCCCAACTCCAAACCCGGCTCGGTGCCGTTTCGCTGTGCTCCCTTGACTCCAGCACTCTCTTGTTTACAGTTCTGCTAAGGCTTTTCTGATGGAATTCTAACTCGGTGGCGTTTTTTGTCTCCTTGCTTTCCCCTTGCAGGCATTTCTCACCCCAACCATCTACCACACAAGCGCCTCTGCAATCTGAAGACAAAGCTGTCCTTGCGAGTTGTTCCTTTGCCCCTCCAAGATACTGATCGTTGAAAGAGCCCCAGCAACCTTAACACCCTCAGCTGTCGAGATGTCACAGAAAATGTGAAACATGTCAACTCCTTTTTAGCTTGTGAGACGAGAAACAAGCTGGATGGAGGCTTTAAGGAAAGAACTCGTTGCCCAAACTAAACAATGCCAATTTTCTTCCCCGCCACACGTGCAGCACCGGCACCGACACAGGAGTCTGTTTTCAGCCGCTCCAGTATGAAAACGTGCAGCTGCTTCATTACTTTGATTTCGGTGACAGCCTATTAAAGATTATCGCTGCCATCTGTTCCCTCTGCCAGGCGAGGGGCTTGCTGGCTGATCGCACCGTAGCGAGAGCGCGGCTCGATGCGGACTGTGTCCACGCCAGCTACGATTAACCTTGGCCAGGGCAGCTTCAGCCGGCGGTCGGAGCGGATGGTCCCTGCAGGATCGATCCCACAGGAGCTCAGCTGGGGTCTCTGCAGAAGCCACCTCACAAAACTCTCTAACAGGACAGAGTTTTCTATTAAATTCTCTCTAATAGTGCACACTTCTAATTTTTTCTGAACGTCACTGCATTCCGCAGAAACCTGCTAATTTCACCTCTAGCAGCAGAAAATCATAGAGTGGTTTGGGTTGGAGGGCAACATAAAGGTTAAAAAATCCTCCAGGTTGTATCCTGGCTGCAGCCAGGTTTTAACTGCCATTTAACAGGCTTGAGACTGGGATGGGGACCCTTCCAACACAAAACATCAACAGGGCAAGGCTTGGCCTATTCATGCTGGAGCATCTGCTGTAGGAGACCAGGCTGAGGGAGTTTGGGTTGGTCAGCCAGGAGAAGAGAAGGCTCTGGGGACACCTTAGAGCAGCTTCCAGTGCTGAAAGGGCCTCCAGGAGAGCTGGGGAGGGACTTTTTACAAGGGCCTGGAGTGACAGGATGAGGGGGAATGGCAGATTGGGGCAAAGTTTAGATTAGGCATTAAGAAGAAAATCTTCATGATGACGGTGGGAAGGTCCTGGCCCAGGTTGCCCAGAGCAGTGGTGGCTGCCCCATCCCTGGAGGAGCCCAGGACCAGGTTGGATGGGGCTTGGAGCCCCTGATCCAGTGGGAGGTGTCCTTGCCCATGGCAGGGGTGGGACTGGATGGGCTTTGAGGTCCCTTCCAACCCAAACCATTGCATGACTCTGATTCTGAACGTTGCTGAGTGCTCCCGCGTCCTGTTACTCCTCGTGAATCAAGCTGCCTATGTCCTGTCTGCCTGCAGAGCAGATCTATCTGCTTCCTCCTAGAGGCATCAGTCACTTGAAAGGGAACACAAGGTGTCACTGGGGAACAAATGAGGAACACTGAGAAATACGTACTCTTATTCTAGGAAAAAAAATCTGCCCTTAAGCAGAAAAGCAGAGCACATGAGGGATGAGATGAAAGACACGAGGTCACTTCATCTCATACTGCAAACTCCAGGACAGGTGAGCGCTGAATGCTCTTCTCTCCTACGCTTGAAACCATTAAAAAAGCACCCCCAACAACAAAACTTCAAAGTTTCTGCTCCAACCTGTTCCTTTTGGTGCTTCAGCCACAACTTTTTATGGCACAAAAGCATATGTTTCATGAAATTCAGATCTGAGTGATCCTGAACATTGAACCCAAAGTCAAACCACAAAGACCTGAAGTATGTGTACATCACAGAGAGGGAGATACGCCTCTCATCGCAACGTGTGACTCTCTCTACGGTCAAACAGCCTGTGTAGGACGTCCCTCACCAGTGGAACACAAATAGAAGCCTATTTTTGTATAGCATTAGGCCTTGGAGACGATCCAGAGGCAGCTATTACGATCCACGCTGACTTCAGGCTGACTCACGTCCCTAACTCACACGCCATTGTCTTTATTCAGATCTCTCGTTCCGTTGCAGGCATCTGACGGGGTTAATTACAGCTTTGCAAATACTTCTTTTGTTTCTCTCCTTTATATTTAGTGCATTTGCGAAGGGGGAAAGCAGGCGTTAACCAAGATGTTCTAATTGCAAAAGTCCACGGTCGCACGGGAGACGAGTGGAAAATATTCTTCATAGGCAGCAAGGAGAGACTGGGAGCCAGGAGCATCTCCTGCCACATCAACCAGCCACCAGCGCAGCCTCAACTCTTCCTACCTGATCAAACCCTGCTTGAAACAGAGCTACGTTTTCTTTCCACTGGTGTACAAGCCCTGCCTACCAGTAAACTCACTCACGGATGGTGGAGAATTTAAAGGGATAAAGATGTCTGAGCTGGGGCTGAGCCCATCTCTCCACCCACGTAGCAAAGAAGGTGCCGCGTGGTTGTTTTCAACAACCTATTACTGGTATTTGCAAGCCAAAATGTCTTTAGATAAGAAGAAAGCACTGAAGTCTCCAGAAACATGGCAAATAATAGACGGCTCCAAACTGACAGCCCTTACCATTCAAGGCCAGGTTGGATGGGGCGTGGAGCCTCTGGTCCAGTGGGAGGTGTCCCTGCCCAGGGCAAGGGTGGAACTGGATGGGCTTTGAGATCCTTTCAAACCCAAACCACTCTATGATTCCTTCCCTTGTTCCAATAAGTTTTATTCCAAAAGGAGAGAAGAAAACTGTATGAAAGGCAAGAAAAGTCAACAAAGACACAACAAAGAATTCAAATGGTGCAACCAATGTAGCATCCAGATAATAAAAGGCTCATTCCACTCATCAGCTACACTTTTTATTATTATTATTATCTTTTTAAGACTGGTCTCAGACTCTCTATTCAGTTACTGGGACCTATTGACGTCTCTGGTGCCAAATCAATACACTTTCCTAGAGAACATGGAGTAAAAATCCATACTCCTCTTGCTCAGCAGTAAAACCATGCTTGGTGTGCGGGTGCCTGAGTGATGGCTCTGTGGGTAGGGGATTAAAACTGTCAAGTGTGGATGCTTGGGTAATAAAATAACCCGTCCCCTGTGCTGATCTGCGCTCACCCCCTCTTGGCCAATGACCTGGAACATCATCTGCAAAATGCAGGTGCAAAACAAATCGCCGCGTGAGCTACAAAGACGCCAGGTCCTGCTACCGAAAAAGCCTCTGAGCAAAGTCATACTGGCTCAGAAGATGCAGCCTCAGGAGAGCTCAGGGCTCATGTTAAGAAGCATTGTGAGCATCAGCCTCGAGCACAGGCGCTAGGGAACGGTTTACACCAACGGGAACTCAATGCATCCTGCACACCCTGGGCTGAGGAGGTGCCACCTCTTCACTGACAATGGGAGGCAAAGACCCGCTGTGAAAATATTCAAGGAGGGGAGCCACGGAGGATGTATGGAAAGGAAAACACTTCTGTAGCAGTCAGTTCGGGTAAGAGAACAGCGGAGCCATCACACAAAGCGCATCACCCAGGGGACCTTCTGAGCCGTCAGCCGTGGTGCTGTACCCAGGCAACCCCCAACATGCTCCTTATTCCTCACTCCTCACAGCAGTACCCATGTGGATATATTATAATTAAAACATTGCAGTCTATCATTGAATAACCTATCCATGAAGGCAGCTCCATTCATCAAGGCAGTGCCAAGTGTTTTCAGCAGGGCCTTTGCCACCGGAGAGGGCATTAACATCACTAACGCCGGCCTGGCTCCCGTGCTGGAATTTATTTGTTTTCTGCTAGCGCAGGCAGATAATGACAGCATTTATCATGCTCTGTACCCCTGCGCCGCGCCCAGTCGCAGGGCTCGGGGCTCATTTAAATCAGCAACCCACAACGAGATGGAGAAAAAGCGATTTTCTCCATCAACATTTTATTGACAACAGAACTCAGTTCTGGAGCTGCTGGAAACCGCAGCAAAACCAGTGCTGCTTCACATCAGCAACCGCTCCACAGGACTGGTGGGAAGGTAATTGTGCCACTGCTGGGTCATTTTAATTCCTTCTCATGAGGGAGGAAACAGGGAGAAGCTTTTTGCTGTGACTCCTTCCCTTCCCACCCTGAGTTAACAGATGATAGAAGAGATAAAACAGGCTCACTTGGAAACCTGCTGGGAAAAACACCCCACAGTCCCTTGCATGAGGACTTGCAGGCGATCGCATACATCCATTTCTCCCATTACTGCATTAGGGAATGATGTTCTCAAGAGTTCAACCCTTCTTGACAGCCACAGGCTGATCCTGCCTTTAGGCACCTTCTGACGTATTTTATTGGGTTCCTCAATACAACCGAGCCATGGTTAGAAATGACAATTCCATTTAAATTCTTTTCAAAACTTTCAATTCGTATAGAAATTCTTTGTATTTGGCAACAGCAACAGTGACGAACCACCCGAGTTTTGGTTCCAAAGCCCTAAGAACCAGAGCAGAACAACATATATGATGCTCTCCTAGCTGCGCTCCCTGGAGGAGGAGGAACACAGGCCCACAGTGATGCTCGGGTCCGTGGGCTCCCCCCTTTCCCGTTCAGGCCTGAAGTCGGATGTTGTTGGGTTTGGTTTGGACTTTTTATTAAGAAAGAAAAAGGAGAATCTGAAGAGTTATACAATGGTTGCATAGTGCACACAAACTCCTCCGTGACAGCTGGAGTCTCAGAAATGAAAAAGGAATGGAATAAAATCCTGGCCTTTTTTTACTTTCCCCACTTTATAACAGAATTACAGATGGGCTTTTTTTCCCCATTTGAACTTTTTCCTTTCCTCAAACATCTTTCCACTGTATTCCCTCGAGCCTGGCCTCTTCATTTCAATGTCTGCTTATTCACAAGCCGGCCGGGCAGCCAGCCTCAAAACGACTTTGCTCCAGGGAAAACAACCGAGAGCATTTCATATCACTCTTGTTCGGATGCTCTCGCTCACCTGGAGAGCGGATCCTGGCTCCTCTTCGAAGCAGCAAACAACTTGCTGGGAAGCTCCAGTCCAGCTGGCAGTTTCATTAATCAAAGAGAGTTTATTAAACCAGGAATAAGCAGCTGGATGATGAGAAACTTATTGAACCCAGCCCTGCCAAACAACCGCTCTTGCTCTGTCACCAGGAGCAGGAGCCTTCAAGATCCAAGTTTCCCTGGTTTATCAAGAAGGATAAAGAAGTAGAACTTTTCATTAGAGAATTAACCCTAGGGTTCTTGTAGAACCATGGAATGGGTTGCATTGGGTTGGAAGGAACCTTAAAGCCAGGTTGGAATTCAGAATTTACACCCTGTTCCCAGTGTATGTATTTACAACTGATTTTTGAGATCAGATTTATTAGAGAGTTAAAACCAATTTTCATTAAAATGAAAACTGAGCTCATTCACCCCTTTTAGGATCATCGCAATAAGGGCCCACTCTGGGTAATTTCTTGGGTTATATTCAGAACAAGTTCATTTTATCGAGTCTGCTGCTGAGGATTGCAGTGACTACATCAAAAATGCTCCTAAACTGCCTCTCTTTGCCTTTACAGTATCAGGATTTTTCCTTTTGTTGCTTTTCTCTAGCATTCATACTGCATTTAAACACGTGAACATTCAACCCCTCCTACAGCACTTGTGGAACCAAACCACCCTCTCTCCGAGTTTCATCAGCAAACCCCAGCATCATTCTCCGCTCCTCGGCCCTGGGAGATGGTTTTCTGAGGAGCACGTCAATAATTGATCTTAAAAAGGATTTCTGCCTATCTCACTCATGCTTTCCCTGCCACATTTACTCCAACATATGTCTGCAATCTACGGGGGCAACACAAACAGATCCGCCGTCCACATGACTGCACTCGGGAGCTAAAAATAACCCAAAGTGAATACATTAAGTTCTGCATCCAAAACGCCTTGTGTTAAGCGTCTGTTTGCACTGCTGATAAAATGTGTGTTGAAATACCCATGGCCTTGATGTCTCGTATTCACAGAACAGGGCTTTGGCAGCCAAAAATCCCACCCACCCCGTGCGCTTCCACGGCACGTCAATTAATCTGTTTAATTTCTCCATTCTCTGCTGTTTTGAAGGTCAGGTATTTGTCCCCAACACCTACCCAGCCTTCAAACCGCAAAACAAAGAGCAGCAAAATGCAGATGATTAGGGCTTAGAGAGAAGCGTCTCTGAATAGTCATTCAAATCCAAGAGGAGATGTCAATTAGATCACGGTTACTGCTCTGTCCTGTTTGCTTTCTGCTAATCTTCAAGCACTTGAGCATCAAGGACATAAAATAGGCTTTCTGCCCCTCCAAGAGTGAGACAACAGATGAGGTGGCTGCAGCAGCCAAACCTCCATGTGCATCTGGGACTCTCTGTTTGCAGGAGCTTGAGAAACACAGTTCACCACCTTCTCTTGCTGTCAGTAATTAATTACCCGCTCCCAAGCTTGTTTAGGGGGAGGAAGAAACACTGAGCCAGCAAATGGCTTTGGTGCTGGTGGCAGAAACCTGGGAGGATGCAAAAGCTCCAGGGACTCACCAGCTCTCTGGGTATCGGAGGCTTTTTCAGCCTCCGGAGGAGCCAACCACAGCTCCAGCCACCTCCAGCCCCAGCTCCCTCCCCTCTAGGATCACCTGCAGCCACACAAACCACAGCTCCAGCCTCCCCACCTTGGTGCAAAAGCCAACCCTGAACTACTGTAACCGCAAAGCAATTCTATTTCAGGAGCTCTGGACAATCCATACTGTCAATATTTGCCACTTTATCCATTCGATTACATCCTTTAATATTCTTCCAAAAGATCCACTGGTTTAAGCAAAGTGCAGAGTGAGGCCAAGCACTTTACAAGGGTCAGGGGTTTTTGTTCAAGTCCTTAAGTATTTTCTCAGCATTTGTTTTTTGCCATAGTTGTTGACTTAGCCCAAAACTGGATGAGCATCCCATGCACTTTTATGAACATACTCACACATATGCTGTTTATTCATACATGATTAAAGTACCTACATGTTCTCCAAGAGACTTTATTTATACCAAAGGTACTTGTAAGAAAATAAACGCTGGATATGGATCTTCTATCTCCAGGAACTGTGGTTTCTGATCCAGTGGGAGGTGTCCCTGCCCATGGCAGAGGTTGGGAACTGGCTTTGACGTCCCTTCTGACCCAAACCATTCCATGACTGAGCTACCTTCATCTGGAAGCTGTGCATCTGCATAATGCAGTTCCATGCCACAAAAATCAACAAGTCAGAGTCCTCTGAGAAACAAACTTTAGTAAATTTGAATTAAAAAAAACGCCAAACTGACACAAAACCCACAGTATTTTTTTCTGCAAAACCAGATACGACTTGGGGGGCTTTGTGAGCTTTTCAATAAAGATGCAAAGGACTGTGTACAAGGTCGAGAGAAAGACAACTCAGTGCATTCATGCTGGCAGGAACTTACTCATGAATGGCCCTTTGTGCCATTCATCCATCCCTTAGCGAGCGCAGAGCCAAGCTGGAGCAGAGCCAAGTAACCCCGCAAACACACAAGCTCTGTTGTCAGAACAACATCAGCATGAGCCGACAGGCTCCGGGGTCACCGGGGCTCCAAGTGGAGAGAGATGGAGGTAAACGCAGCCCATTTGCCACCTCTGAGACGCGCTGAAGGGAAAGAGAGCCCGGTGACAGAGAAGGGAGGGCTAGCGTGGAACTCCTTCCTACCAGGGAAATCTCACTGCTGAACCAAACCCACAGCAATCGGGGACTCATCACTGCTGCTCCATCAGCCCAGGAGCTTCAGGCGTTAAAATCACAGACGGTCTCATGCTCAAAGGGAAGGGAATCACTGAGAGGATACTCTTCTTCTCTAAAAAATTAATATCTAGTTATTCAACTTATTGGTACGTTGCATACTTTCCCTTTTGTGCGTCTCTCTCTCTGTTAGGCTGTTGTTTACAGTCAAACCTTATTTTCCTCACTCAGCCATCGTGGCAGCTGGCACCAGTTTTATCCAGCAAGCGTATTCATCTTGACAATGCACCTGGGGTTTCACTCATTCTTACTTTGGCTTGTAATAGACACGTCCCCATGCATTCAATTTATTACCTTGTTTATATCAGAGAGTGAACTGAAGAGCTGTGTGCCCGAGTAAATCACCTCAATTATCAAACTCAGCCACTTGACCAAAGGCTTCAAACCGTTTAAAGTCACACTTAAAACTGCCCTCAACTACGTGAAGATATCTTAGTTTGGACCCCATAATACATGTCTGCCCTCAAAAGGCAACACGTTTACATGAGTTCATGTGCTTTCCCTCAGGAGTTCTTTGAGCAGAGAGATGTCCCAGGTAAGGAGGAGCAGCCTGCAGGTATAACGACACGTTCAAGCCAAGAACCCCCTTATGCTGGGGATTCCAGAAGTGGATCCAAGGCTCCAGGTGGAGTCCCACCAGAGCAGAGGGGCAGAATCCCCTCCCTCACCTGCTGGCCATGCTGCTGGGGATGCAGCCCACGACAAGGTTGCCCTCCATAAAAAAAAAAATCTGCCTCCTAAAGCTTCCTTGTATCAAGCCAGTGAAGCTGATTAGGACCCCACGATCTGATCAGAACAAGTGTTACACCAGCAGAGACTTTAAGTTAACAGATTTAACATCATTCCCTGCTCAGCTCTTCACACCGTGAATTCTCCCCACTGCAGGGTTACGACTACGTCTCTTTCAGACCACACTTTTGTTAACAGATTGTCTTCAAAAGACTCTCTCGGTCCTAGCTGTTTGTTAACGATCGCTCCATCATCCTCCTCCCAGGCAACTGATCCAAGCTGGCAAATATTTGGGTTTATAATTACATTAGTGAATCCCAGATTCTGCATCTCCTGCTCCAGCAAAGGCATCGAGGCCAACAGCAGCGCACACTCATTCTCTCACTCGGTATTTGCATCTGAGCTGGTGTCTTTACCCCGGCTGAACGACAGCACCGCTTTGGAGCATCCTTAACCCCAATTGCAGCTCAGCGTGGGCTGAGAGGCTTTCCTGAATTTGAGACCAGGCTGTGATTCAAAGCAGCTTGTGGAGGGGGAAAAAAGAGCTCTTTTTGACATGTTTTGAGCAATTTTACTGTTGCCATGAGTTGTTTTTTTTCCTCTCCCATCCAAAGGATGAATTGTTCCATTTCACTCCAAGGGAACGTCATTAATTCAGGTGTCTGTGTTATAAATGTGTGTTTTGCTGATACGTTCTGCATGCCACTCAAAGCCAAGCACCTCTCCCACCTCACAGCTCTGCAGCTCACCCACCACCACAGCCCAGAGCCAACACGCCATTGAGAAAAATAATTATCCAAAAAGTAATTAAATTAATTGACCAGGGAAGTGATTCTGTGAGGCTGTGGGGATAATTAAAACTAACACATGTTTTGATGCATTTATAGCACAAATGCTCAGGGCCACAACATTAACTGGACATTTTAGGTCCCTTCTCCTAACGCAGCCATCCAGGCATCTCCTCCCTGCCCCTCAGTGCAAACTAGAGCAATAAATACGTGTAAAGGGCTTTTGTTCTTAATGATATTCACGTGGATGGGACTCATGTGCTTGAAGCTCAAGACAAACACGTGTGAGATGTGCAGAATCATAAAGGCAGAAAAGAAGGTCCAGGTAGAACTGGTATCGACCACATCCCTCAAACTTCAAACTCACTAAAGCCAGCAGGGAGGATGTTTGAAGCTGATAAAATGAAGGGTTCTTGAATTACCTGGTTTTAGTTAGTTTTTTAGAGCAGGTAGTGAAGTGGAAACTGCTGCCAGGGGAGGCCAAGAAGCTAAAGCACAAAATGGAATGAGGTGGATTCATGGATGAGGAGTCTGTAAACAGAACCTAAAGGCAGTGGGCAGGGATGAACGCCTGCAGCCTGGAAGTTAAAGGGGAGAAAGAGATTTTCTGCCTTGTGTGCTTCTGTCCTGTGGTCCATAGCATCCCCTTATCCCACTCGGCACCTGGGAGAAGACCTGGTGGCCTTATTCCAGAGATTCCCTGGTGCCAGGAGAGATCCCACAGCTCCTGGGTGCCCTGGAAAGGTAGATGTCGGTGCCACGGCTTTGGTCAAAAGGCTCCTGCTGAGGTGGCTACAAAGCCATCAGAACCTGCCAGGAGTCAGCCGGCTTGTGTGTATGGAAACACAAAACAACAAACACCAGAGAAGGAGGAAAGGGATGGATGGACAGTCTTAATTAACTGTTTCTTGCGATACATTCCTAATCATCGGGTTGATATTTCCGCAGTCTATTACAAACTTCGTTAGGTTTACTTGCCTTGCAGGCATTTCTACCTCTTATAATCAACCTCATTTCTGTCAAAGATAAATGGCTTAATGGGATAAGTGGATCCCATACAAGGGGGCTCGCTTTGAACTTGCGTTGATAAGTAGCATCACACCGAGGCACCAGACAGAAGGTCCTCTGGTTTTTATCTTGGTATCGATACGGTGTGAAATAAAACCAGGTGCCACTTCGCTACCTGAGCTGCATCCGTCAGGTTGCATGGAGATTAGGAAATGCTCGGGCAGTTCAATAAACAAAGCAAACTGAACCAGAACACTTAATAAATTCTTAGTTCTTTGATGTCTGTACGTAATATTGATGTGGTACAGCTAGCAAGGCATCACTTCCAAAACTCAGTATTTTCCACTAAATCAAAACCAAGATCCACAGCTTATTGTTTTGTATCAGGGTGGGGAGGCCCTGGCTTAAGTTTCCCAGAGCAGGGGTGGCTGCCCCATCCCTGGAGGGGTTCAAGGCCAGGTTGGATGGGGCTTGGAGCCCCTGTTCCAGTTGGAGGTGTCCCTGCCCAGGGCAGGGGGTGGGACTGGATGGGCTTTGAGGTCCCTTCCAAACAAAATCATTCCATGATCTTTGCATAGCGGTACCAGATCCCTTAGTGGGTATTTTTGAGAAACAGCCAATGATAGTTTGTGTGTTCCATATCTATCGTTCTATACAATCTCTGCTTCTGTCCTCTCTTCTCCAAACAACGCAAACCCTTCTGGATAGGGAAGCAGCTCATCTCCCCTCCCTGAACCGGCACACGGTGCCTCAGTGCAGTTCTCCCATTCATGGGTCAATTGCGCTGCCCCGTGTCTCAGTGAGTCGCTTTTCACCATGTGATTCATCCCAGTGAAACCCGACCAGGAGGACTCTTTAGTGTTATGTCATGGTTGGAGAAACCAGAGCCAGGCTCTGTAATTACAGCAACTCTAATGCTTTAATGCCGATGTGGGTGTAATCTCTTAATTAACACATATTTTAAAAAGTGCTTAATGCTTATGACAAAAAGCATTGAAACTTAATGCACCAACTCAATAACAGCATAACCTACTTTCTTCCAAATAAGAATGCAGGGAATTATTAGACATCAATGCATCATGCACTAATGAGTTGTAATTCCGTATTAATTTACCTACTGGTTGATTAGATATGAGATGTACAAAATGTTTAGAGACTCTGGTTCCAGAAAGCTAGCTCAGCAACAGAAAAAAATAAGTTGTTTCATTTTCCTCTGTAGCACACATGAAATAAATAACTAGAATCGTGGAATGGGTCAGGATGGAAGGGATCCCAAAGCCCATCCAGTTCCAACCCCCCTGCCATGGGCAGGGACGCCTCCCACTGGATCAGGGGCTCCAAGCCCCATCCAGCCTGGCCTGGAACCCCTCCAGGGATGGGGCAGCCACCCCTGCTCTGGGCAACCTGGGCCAGGGCCTCCCCATCCTCCAAATTTGGCCAAGTGTGTTGGGTTTGGTGCTCCTGGAGCAATGGTTCTATCACCTCCAGTATCCAGTTGTGCCAAATCCAGGGACACCACGGAGCCTCGCTCTCCTGGATGCACTGTGGCAGTAACAGCAGCAGCCACCCACGCGAGGATGTGCCTGCCCTTGGTTTTGATGTATTCAGCTTTGGTTCAGCCCTTAACTACTCGTGCCACCCTAAAGCAAACTGCGCTTGCTGTTTGTTTAGCAACACAAAGCACATTTTATGGCTTTATCACACAAAAAGGGTAAATTTGAGATACATTAGGAAGTGGCCCTGGCTGACAGCTGGGTTATGCTGTCGGGTTACACAGAGTTCATTTTGCATTCACAACTACTTCCAGCACTTAATGGCTTGTTTTAATGGGTTTTCATTTCTTTTTATTAAAAAAAGTATTCCCTAAAACCACAGGGTTTATTACAGGGCTGGGTTGAGGGTGGGCAATGCATCTCTAAATTCAGAGCATCGCTGTAAGCTGAATATTCATCACTGCAGCTCCCATTTGCTGTTAAGGGCATTGATTTTCCTCTGGAAGCGCAGGAATTATTTGTGGCTTTTATTGTCGGCTGGGATGCTTTGGGAAAATATTAAGCATTGTGCATGCTTTTGGGTTTATACCCTTCTACAGCAGGGGAAATAAAGCCCAAAAGATAATTTAGCTAAATAGCATTTCTCTGGACTTGCTAATGCAAAGACATTCCAAGCGAGGAGCAAACCAAGCGAGGCTGCTCGGCTTACGCAGCACCTGTGACTTGGGTTTTGCGCATCCCTGAGTTACAGAAAAGCCTGTAACAAGATGAAACACTCCCTTGTGGGGCTGAGAACCAGCAGAGGGAAAGATTAGTCACGGGGCTAAATGCACTTTTGGCAGTCAGCCTCCCACTGTCCAGTGAGTGGGAAACCATCAAAATGGGCAGCAGTGGGGATAACGGGTCTGTCGCTGAGCCGGGACACGCAGAGCGGGCTGTGCCCATCGGTACCTTGCTCCGATCCCTGCTGGTGCTGTTCCATCACTGTATCCATTACACTAGCTGTGGGTACCAACAGCTTCTAGAGGACGCTGTTTGGTTTGGGAGCCCCATCGCTGATAGGAGCGAGGGTCGGCTCCCATGCAGCACCTCATGCGCTCGCCCCAGATCCCCAGCCGCCTGTTTGCTCTCTCCTCAAAGATCTGTGCTGGAATTTAAGCTGAATTAAATACGACTTAAAATTCGAGGCGAAATAAGGGGTAATTAGGCAGAGCCTGCAGCAGATCAAGAGCTGGAAGCGGTGCCCAATCCGTTGCCTTCGTGACGCCCCTTGCCCTGCGGGGCTCGCCCGCCCAGCCTCACGTCTTCCCTTTGCTGCTGGAGCTTCTTTGTTGGAAAAAGAACTATTCCCTTTCTCCAGCCCACCCACACCGCCCGCGAGCGCAGCCAGCGCCGAGCCCGCCGTGTCACGGCACAGGGCTGCGTGGGAGCATGTGCGTCGAGGTGATTGTTTCACCATTGCTGGTGTTTCTCACAGACGATGGGGGGCTGCGCAGCGCTCTCCCTGGCTGCTGTGTTCCTCTCTCCCCTCTCACTTGCCAGCTGAGCCCTACAAGTTTACAGACCACACTGAAAATAAACCCATGACAGCCACGATGCATCCCACGTGCCTCCCCCAGGGAAAATAGCTTGCAGCTCATCTTTGAGCAGCTCCAGCAATGAAGGGCTCTGGTTTGGTTTCCCCAAAATCTTTAAGAATCCTCTCAAATTTATACTTATTTAAAAAAATAAGTGTTTTTCCTTTAGGAAATGAACGTCCCAGGTCCGAGTGATGCTTAATCCCCCTCAACACCACCACGTGCAAAGGCAGCCAAGCCCCAGCCCTGCAGACCAGTTGAGGTCCTGGGGCAAACACAGTTGATTGAGTTATTTCTCATGGTCTTTGTACAAGACCCCAGAATCTTTAAATAGGAGAGATGCTTTTTTTTCCTGTTGCATACTGATTTTTCAATGGGGATCACCCAAAGCCCTGCCATTTGCTAGGTAGGAAGGGGCAGGAATTAGGGAAGCTTAATAAATACTCAAAGTTTCCCCTAAGTAAAATGACTTGTATGCATAAATAATGTGGGGAGCTGTCAATAAAATCATCCGCAAACTCCATCAAATAGAAGAGTAATTATGGCTTCTGCTGTGGGTAATATAATGATACATTAGCTGAGCTTACACAAAACACAAACACCTTCTGATTTCATTGAAGATTAATGCTAATGTGCCAAATTGCCAGACTCAACTTAATTGCTCTTTTTTATCTTCATTAAATGATAAGCAGCAGCCATGGAAGAGGTTCTGGTGACCTTGGATTTACATAGACCTTCATGACAATCTACTGCTTTCATTTCTTACTCAGTAACTTCACCCGGGGCCACAGGATCCCACATCCCCTTCCAAGTTCAAACCTGCTCTGCCAGCCCAGCTCTGGTGTTTGTGTTCAACGGGATAAACTCAAGCTCCTCTGGTCCAAGAGAACCATTTTTGCCTCCATTTGACAACCTAAACCCAAAGGTTTTGCTTCTTTAAAAGGTTTTGCTCCTCTTCTTTTCCCATTCATGTTTCACAACAATATACTTGAGAAGGAGAAATATCACCCAGCTACTTCCCATCTCCATAGCAACGACGTGCTCTGGCTCCAATTGATAAATACTTTGCAAACCCCTCTTTTTGTAGGTTAGTTGTTGCAAAAATTACACTCTATCACTCACACATAACTCCATAATGTCCAATATGTTCTCTAGGTGAAAAGCGATGGGTCGATTTCAGCCCTTGTGCACCCTTGTGCTGCCTTCATTCCACCCCTGGTTTACCAGACAGATGTTTGCAGCACAGTTTAATCCATTTCTGTGTCCAAGCAGAGCAACTCAGGTCTCTGTCGAGCATCTCAGTAACCAAGTGGCTTCCATGAGGAAAGGGAGAGTACAAATCCCACCTACGATCACTGGCAGTGATCACAGAGAAAGCTTCATTGCACATCGTCCATCCCTTCCTCTGTAAGCGTTGCCCTATGCTCACTGAGAGAACAGGAGTAAAAAAAACCTCCTTGCCCACCCCCAGGGTGGGACTGAGCAGAGAAACCAGGGAGAAGGGAAGGTTTCCACGTTTGTGTCCTCCTGCGCAAGCGGAAGGGCAGAACCACCTCACCCCAAACAAACTGGTAGCCCCTGTCCAAAGCACTTGGCCTTCATCCTCCTCCTCGGCACCTGTTCCGTAGTGGAATCCCTCTGTTTTTCCCTTCAGCCACAGCGAGTGGGAACAGCTCCTGATGCTGCTGGAAGGGCCCTCCAGGCAAAGTTCAAATGACCAATTAGAGTCTCCCCATGCTTTTAAGCTGCTTTCTGAGCTTGTGAAGGCTTAGTCAGTAACCTTTAAAAATGCAAAGCCTATCATGGGATGCTTGCAGCTGCATCCTCAAACACTGCTGCCTGGTGATGGGAAGGAGCTGCCGGAGCTTGTTGTCTCATTCTCACAGCCTAGGAGGCCAATCCTATCCATGGCACGGGCTGGAACTGGATGAGCTCTAAGGTTCCTTCCAACCCAAACCATGCTACGATTCCCTCATGCCATCGCTATTCCAAGACCTCCCTGACACACCAAACGGATCCTGACCCAGGGCAGACTGAGAGAACAACCCCAGAAAGCAGTGCTGGTTGGGACCAAGGCATCTGCTCCTTCCTGGTCCCTACAGCCCACGTCGTCTACCAGGGTGACCACCCCGCGCTTCAGCTGTCCTATCAGCCCTGCCTATCACTGCCCAGGAAAACCATCTTGGGAAGAACAGGGGATATTCATGGTCCCAGAGGGTAAAGTTAGCTCAGGCTGCCTAACGGGATGTCCAGGAGGCAACAGGTAATCAAGGACTTTCCTCCGTATTAATGATTGCCATCAGACCAGATCATTCAAGAAAGCATTAGATCCAGATCTGAAGACACTCAGAGAAGGAAGCAGCTGGCCACGTGTCCCCTGCAGTTAATGACCTTCTGAGTTCAAAATTTCTACCTTGTTAATTGGATTTTTCTGGCCTTACCTTAAAGCTATTGGAACTTTTTGTGCCTTTCTCTGAATAAAGAGCCTTTCAGTACCCAGAGCTTTCTCAACACGAAGGTCCCTACCCACTGAAATTAAGTTACAAGCTTCTTTTTGGTAAGATAAACGGACCGAGCCCCCTGAGACCAGTGCTGTAAGATACCCTCTCTAGTGCTTAATCATTCTTTATTAATCTTTTCAGCCCAGTGATACGGCAGCAGAAAGGTAAAAAAAATAATAATAGATTAGGAAACAAGCAGGAAAAAAAAAGGAGATAAAAGGATTACGGTGTTCGAGGGAGGAGCCCAGGACTGCTCAGAAGATGCCAAAGCCATTACACAACTCTAGCACAAAATTACTGCGAAGACCGTACCGAGCAGGGAGAGGCAAAGCTGCCCAAAGCCAGACTGCGAGGAACACGCATCGTCTGCGTTTCCTAAAGCGCCGAGCCAGCAGCTGGAGGCAGACTGATAAGGAGAGCTGTGCCCCCAGTCCACGATGTCTACACGGATTCCACATGTTCTTACAAAAGCCCTTTCCGATGCACATCAGACACGGAGAAGGCAGATCCCTATCACGGCGCTTGTGGAACCGCATCGGGGACCACTTCAAAGGTTACTTGAAAATGAACATAAGCTAGACTTGAATTAGGCGAATGAGCCAGAGAGCTGCGGCTCGTACATGTTATATTTATCATTTCCCAGATTTATTTGCAGTACACAAATCAGCAATCGCTCCCAGGATAGAGGAGCCCCCTGAGGCCACACCAGTGACTTCCAGTGCTCACAGTTGGCTCCCTCCTCGCCATAATCAGGAGAGGCTCCGCACTCCCGCTGTGCCCTGAGATGGCAGACTTTGCAGTACAGAACTGGTACAGGTCACCTTCTGCTGCCTCCTAAAACTCCTCACTCCTGACTATCCAGAGCAATACTTAACACTTGCCAATCTCATTTCATTTCCAAGACACTGGTTCACTTAAATACGACACCATCATTTGTTACAGTACTGACCCTTTCACTTGATTCATTCATAATTTAATTGCCAGTTAAATTTGATCAAATATGTCTGAATTGAAGCCATTTGCTTTAAAAATAATACATCTTCTCCCTTTTCTCTCCCACGTTGTGGCAGGTGTTGCTCGATAATTCAATCGGTGCCTGCAGAAAGCTACTGTTTAATTAATAACAAAATGGCTAAGGGGAAGAAAATCAGGCATGAAGGAAAAACGCCAATGAGAAACGATGGATCCTAGAAGCACAGAACGGTTTGGGTCGTAAGGGACCTTAAAACCCATCCAGTTTCACCCCCACTGGATCAGGGGGCTCAAGGCTTATAAAATTCAGATGTTCTCATGTACTTATTTGCTGGATCAAGAACTGGACCTTCACAGGGATGACAGCGACCACCCCGGCACAGCCATGAGGGAGCCAATAGAAGCACTGGGATTTTCCATCCTGAACAATTCTACGACTCCTTCCCCAACACCTTCAGATCAGCAACAGCCATCGGCTCCAGCTGCCGAGGTTCTCCTTAACCTGCTGAAAATCAGGGCTGTGAAATGATTCAACAGGTCAGGAAACTCCTGCTCTGCCACAGGGATGTCCTCAACGTTGTTGATGCTTCACAGCTTATGAACTGGAGAAACATCTCCAAGTGATGAACTGGGGTGTTTTTCCTGATTAGGACATTGTAATTAATTCTCTGAAGAATCCTCACTTAGGAACTTTATTAAATCCCATTAAGACTAATGAATTGTTTTGGTTTCCTAATTATATAGTTGTTTCTAGTTTAATGAACTGTATACTAATAGACTTATAGAACGGACATTTTACTTTTAGGAGGGAAATACTTTAAATAAGAGATATATTTTCTTGCTAACAGCATCAGCTGTCAGTGACAGTCACTCTCAATGAATCTGTTGGAAAACGCTGTTCTTTTGCCGGTTTTCTTAGCTAAAGAGGCAACTCAAAAGCCAGAAATGAACCATGTTTTGATGTTTTATGTAAAACAGATATTTTTGCTCCTGTTCATGCAATTTCTCTCTGCAAAACAAGATCTCCGGGCCTCTGCAAGAGCTGAACGCTGGCTCGAGGGATATTGTGGAGGACAAGCACAGGGCACGATGGATGCTGCAGGAGAGCTCTTTTCATCACAGAAGAAATCAACAACACTGGTGTTTTTCCAGCTGAAACCTATTTTGAGGGGGACACACATGGGGACAACACTGCCCTGCCCGCACCCAAATGGGAGCCCACCAGCATCGCACGGGCTCAGAGCAAACCCCCATCGAGACACAGCTTCAACAGCCGAGATAACTGCACGATGAGCACCCCTGAAGGAGGAGGCTGGCAATCAGCTTTCAGTGCCACGGCAAAGGACTAAAAAGGCCCAGATGTTCTTTAGGTCAGTTCTGATGCACACAGCACTCCGTGAATAAAACTGGTCAAGCACGCAGAGTTAAAAAAAAGACCTTTTTGAGCACCAGCAGAGACTTTGATCATTGCCCCATGTAACACACCTGGGCTGGTTTATCACACCCTAGCAATGCCACACAACCAGAATGCACCTGCCAGCCCAGGTTTATTTTACGGGAAAAAAAAGGCATTTTTGAGAAACTTCAGACATTCAGAAGTCAGATTGAATTTTCTCCTAGAGAAGTGAGTTTGGTTGAAGTCTCCCAGGCTCTTCTGGGCCACTTTGCCCATGGAACTCTCCTCAGCCCTTACAGACAACAATAACATTGCACGAGGTGATTTCTGCTTCATCAATTCCCTCCCGGCCTCCCCCATGCACACGTGCTACCAGGACTAAGCCGAGGAGCCACATCTTACCTGAACAAGCCAATGCTGCACCTCACGCAGGAGCTGGGACCTTTCTAGTCTCAAGGTTGGCGTCTTCTCAAGGCTGGAATAAAGGACAAGAGTCAAAAATCCTGTCCTTGCATCTTCTCCAAAAAACTGGCCCAGCACGGAGCCCCAGGTACATGTGGACCTGCCAGCAGCAGGCACAGTCACACCAACACCTGGATTTATCCAAAGAAATAAACCCAGTTTCCCTGCAAATCTCTCCCAAACTTTTCCCGAGGGTATTTTGTAGGGCGAAGTAACTGTCCTCCTTCAGTAGGAGCTGCTTAAAAAGTAAGAATTGCTGCTGCTTCTAAAAAAGCCATCATCTTGAACGCTAATACATATAATCTTCAACACTCTGTAGCCACACCACAGATTAATTCCAGCACAGAGATTATGATAATGTACCAAAAAAAAAAAAAAGAAGAAGTTGTGATATTGAGTTAGATCAAAGATTGGTCATTTCAGTCTCGGTCTTTGGCACCAGTCAGTAATGCCTGTTTCAAAGCAAAGCCAAAGGGCTCTCCGAGGCACTGAGCTGAACAGTAATTACTACAGGGAAAGGCATGAAGTTTAGTCCAGAGCGCTGCTTGATCTTGATCTGACATTACTTACTTAATGCAACAGGGATGTGGTGAGCAATGACGAAGTGCTCGTCAGGCCAGTGCTGCTCCCTAAAGAGACTTCAGGTTTTTTTGCTTCCTAAACTGAGGGGGGGAAACTGCAGCCAGTCCCCATGTCCCAGCCAACCCAATCCAAGCCACTGAAGCAGAGCAGAGTCAAGCTACTGCTTTTCATTCCAGTTCTGCAATCCCCAGCATACGAAGGAAACGGAACTTTTGGAAGAGGAATCTGCAAAGATGACCCAAGGGCCAGAGCTCTGTGCTCCGAGGACAGTCTGGGACAGCTGGGGTTGTTCAGCCTGGAGAAGAGAAGGCTCCACAGAGACCTTAGAGCAGCTAAGGAGGAGGGCACGTTGTAACCGTGCTGCCGGGTTCGCTCTACACAACCACCTGTTCCCTGCAGCAGAGCTGAGCACTCGCTGGGAGAAGGGGAGAGGCTCCGACAAGAGAGAACGAGAGGAAGCCCCTTCCCATCAGCCAGCAGGAGATTGCTAGTACCCAGCACCCCTCCTCCTATTCACGCCACAGAAAGTCCCTTTCTACTCACTTCCCTAAGAGATAAATACTCTTTGCTCAAACAAGCACGTTGTGGATGGAAACATTAAGCCTTATGGGTTCACTATAGAGGAATGAATTAAGCTCAATTGTCCCTTGGGAGGCTGATATCCAACCGGAGCCATGTATCACGTCCTCTTGCACTTAAGCCAACTCCTTCTCTCCCAAAAGCAAAAAAAACAGTGATTTTTCTCCTTTTTCTAGAGTCTCTCAAAGGCTCAGAAGCTCTTTGCCTTAACACACCATATTTTGAAAGGGAAGGGGATCCAGGAAATTCGGGGAGGGGCTCTTGATCAGGGAGTACAGGGACAGGGGGAAGAGTTTTGAGCTGAAAAAAGGGAGATCGAGACGAGATCTTGGGAAGAAACCCACCGAGTCCCTGCATCACTAGCACAGCCCACACCCCTGCTTCTCCCTCCCAAGACAAGCCAACTTATTATTCAAGCCCAATTAGAATTAAACAAATACCTCCCTAAAACTTTTACTACCAAGGAGAGAATCAAATGATACATTGCTCATCTTTTAAGAATGGAAATAAAAATATAAGAAGCCTCTTTTTCCTAAAGGAAAATTTTGAAAGTACCTTAAGGAACGCTTGAAGAAGGATCCCATCCACACTCATCAGGAACCTCAGCCCCAAACCCCAGGAAAGCCTGGGGTGGGGACACAGGTGATTTTGTAAGAGCTGGGATGAGAAGCAGCTGGGAGGGGGTGAGCACCAAACCACCCACAGGTGAGAACAAGGGCGATGAGGAGCAGCTGAGGGACGTTGTTCCTGCCGAGGCAGCCAGCTGCCCTTGGGTCTCTGTGTTCACACCCTCCTCAAGCTTCTCCACAAGTTTTTTTGCCAATGAGAACAAAAGCAAATTGCAGCCAACATTCCATTGCTACAGCTGCAAGAACAGAATTTCACTATAGCAAGAATATTCATATATATCTAATTTTCCCATATTTTTTTCCTAGAAAAAGCACAGGGGAGTCTCGCTTCTAAGGGACAAAAGCATTTTTCTACAATATCTTCCCCTTGGAGGGCTCTTCTATCAGTGTTTGCTTTGCAATACATACGTTTGTTGCTGCTCTGCATCGTTCAGAAGCGTTCTGAGTTTTAATTAGCAGGTTTTCAGCCTTTCTGACTCATTATAACAACAGACAAGAAATCACAGTTAAATTAATAAATCAAGTTTCTCTCCTAAATTGCTGTTGGGCAGAACTCGGAATGTTTTTAATACGAGTAATTATGTTCAAGGCTCTTGTCAATCGTTGTATTAATGCGATTCTCACGGAGACTTTTGGAATCAACAGAGAGCTCTGGCTGGGCCCAGGGCAAGCGTTACGCTCGTGTTCTCTCCGCCAGCCTGCACACACGCTTCTGTGCCATCATGCTGTTCTGAAATGCACAAAACCTACTCTGGTCCTGGTCGTGAACATCCTCAGGAGAACCTGCTCTGGGCAGCCTGGGCCAGGGGCTCCCCACCCTCATTGTGAAGAATTTCTTCCTAATGTCTAATCTAAATTTTACCCCTTCCAATTTAAAGCCATTCCCCCTCATTCTGTCACTCCAGGCGATTGTAAAAAGTCCCTTTCCAGCTCTCCTGGAGCCCCTTTCAGAGCCTCGGCAAGCAAATGAAACTTGCTCTTGGCAGCCTGGGCTCCTTTAGTGCTTCTTGGGGTGGACGCCTCCTTTGTGCCTGTGTGATTCAGCTTTCCTAAATGGAACAGAGAGAGCAGAGATGTGCTTGTCAAACCTCTTCTAGAACTGCTTTTCCATCTGCTCTCTCGGATGCCTGAGCCGTGCAGTGTGAGCCCTCCCTCGGGTGTAGCTAATGCGTCTGGGTCCCTTTGCTGCATTAATGGCATTATTTTCCTCCAGCTGAGAAGTACTCGGGGCTTATATTGTGACAGGATTCAAGCACTCAGTTGTCAGTCTGAGGTGCTGGATGCCTGTTTTCAAAAGGCCGCTTTGCAACCGCATGGGAGGGGAAAGAAGAAAGATAAATGCAAGATCTTTTCTAAATGCAAGAAACGCATCCTCTGCTATGAGGCCAGGCTGAGCTGGGGTTGTTCAGCCTGGAGAATAATAGGCTCCAGGAAGACCTTAGAGCAGCTTCCAGGAGTGAAAGGGGCTCCAGGAAAGCTGGGGAAGGGCCCTTGATCTTGAAGGGCATGGATAGGACAAGGGGAATGGTTTTCAGCTGAAAGAGGGGAGATTGAGATGAGATCTTGGGAAGGGAAGTTTTGCTGTGGAGGTGGGGAGGTCCTGGGCCACATTGCCCCATCCCTGGACGTGTTCAAGGCCAGGTTGGATGGGGCTTTGAACCCCCCCCCGAGCCAGTGGGAGGTGGAAACCACTCCCTGATTCTGCATTACACGTATTTGGGGAACCCCAGAGCCATTCGCAGCCTGTGCATCAGTGCTCGTGTACCACGAGGTTCAGATCTCATTTTGGCATCGAAGAAGAGAAGCATTGGTGCATTTGCTATTGCTTGAGAGGGACCCACAGAGAAGACATTGCTAAGAGGTTTCTCATTAGTAGTAGAGAGCCAGAGATTGTGCAGTTCATCACCCCTTTTTCGGAAATCCTGCAGAGTATGGGAACAGCACAAATACAATTCCAGTTGCAATGAAACACCGTGTCTTTGAACATCAGCTTTGCTGGGCAGTAATCATCATCTCCATTTATTTTATTTAATCCTTTAAGTGCACAAATGCAAAATGGTTCTGTAAGTACCTAGAGGATAAACGAGGTTAAAACATTCATGGGCAGTGGAATCAAGACAGGCTCATGCTGGTGTTTTGTACATCCAGCCCTCTATCACTCGTGCCAGGACCATTACTAAGCAATCAGTTTCAAACATTTCAGACCCCGGTGGCAGGGCTCCTGCATAAAACGTCTGCTTTCACTGACATCCAGCTCCTCATCAGAAAAGAGCTGCGCAGAGAAGATAAGATGTTGTAAACACACCTCACTCTAGTAGAATTGCACTGGAATTGGGAACAAACTGCTGAGTTTCTGGAAAGAGAGTTATTTTCTCAGAACCCCGGGGAACCAGATCTGCACTGAGTTGCAAACCTGCAGAGGTTCCGGGCTTAGGGCAGCCCAGCTCTAAAGCCGACGTCGGTACGGAGCAGGGGAGGCAGGGGGTGCTGGCACAGATGATGATGGAGCAGGCAAGCCGGAGCCCATGTGGGATGCAGGCACCCAAAGGGATGGAGGAGAGGGAACCCCGGTGCCTCCTCTTCCTCAGTTGTTGGCACGGAACCATCGCCGCTGCTCAGCGGGAGCTGAGGCCTCTGCAAGCATTTAAACACACACAGATACTTTAATTCATTGCAGCCCCCATTGTAATGTGAACGTGCAATATGAAAACTAGGAATAATTTAACACCTAGGAAAGGAGAAGGTGTAACAAAAGCCTGGAAACCCCAGCAGCGTCTTTGAGAGCAAAGGAGATGCCACAGTGCTCTCCAACCGCATCCCTATCCTTGCAGGGGCAGCACAAAACCAGGTTCAGGGTTGGTTTTGTTCTGCTGTGCCAGCCTCCAATCCGATCCCTTCAGGAAAACCCACGGTGGAAGAGAAGGGAAAACAGCACCAGCTTTGTGCGGCTCCTGCTTCCTCGCTGCTGGCTGCAGCCAAGAGGGACTCACAGTGCGAAGGGGCTCTAGGACTTGTGCTCGCTCCTCCGGCTTTTGTCCATGCCTCCAGCTGTTATCCTCCAGAAGATCCAAACCCGAATCAACCACGAACTCCCCCTTCAGCCCTCAGCTTTTTGTCCTGTCTATGGGACCCTCCGTTCCCAATCAGCCCAGACACAAAGGGCAAATAAGATGCACAATAATTAACACAGAGCAGCTGTGCTGTGCCTGTAGCGGAGATTAATAACACACATTTTCAGAGCCCTTGGGGACGTAGATTCTGGAAGTCTGATATATGGTTATTATTATTTTAAAGGAAAATAGATTTCCCTAATTTACAATCAGTTCTGATGGTGGAAGGAGGAGGAATAATCTAATTTTTTTTTTCTCCTTTTGATAAATATACTGCAACTTTCCTATAAACCCCATTAATCTGATCTCCTAGGGAAAATTCTGCTGATCCATCATCTTGTGGCAATCTTAATTCCCTTTGTGCCTCCAGGCTGGAGAAATGGATTTCCTCCCACTAACCTCTCGTGCCTCGAAAACTTCCACTCTGCAAATTCAGCCCTTGTCCGTGGGAATGAAAACACGGAGAGGCTGGAGCAAAGGCGCTGGGGGGGGAAACTGCTGCAGCGCCTTCACGAAGCATCCCCGGGGTCGCTCCTTGCCCGGCACTTGCACAGCCGGGGCCACAACTCAGCGCTCGCCCATTCAAAAGCAACAGGGAAAGAACATCTGTTGAAAAATAAATGCGGGACTAATTGTATATGATTGAGGATTTTAAGCTGCTATTTTTAGCCTGGCATTAAAAAGGGTTGATGAATCAAACCGTTGTACTCAGCATTTTGAGCTCAAAGAGGAGCAGAGCGTTGGCTGCAGGACCTGCAGAGATGGAGCACAAAACCCAGAGGTGCTCACGGGAGCCCAGAGTGAACTGTGCAGGTTGAATGGAACCAGGAACTCATTTGAATAAGAAAGTCCCTAGTTTTTCCTCCGGGTGTAAGCGGGAGCAGGTGAACATCAAGGCTGTGTTCATTATCGAGTTCACCTCAGCTCATCCTGCTGGGGAAGATCCGAGCACATCCGAGGACAAGCATGAAAGGGCCCGCGCGCATCACCTGAAAGCAGCTGGAGCCACAGGAGCATTCCTGGGCTCTGATCCCGCAGCACCGCAGTGATGTCACTGGCAGAGAATCACAAGCAAATCTTGGCAGAATTGGTTTTCATCTGCTGCATTCAAACGGAAACGGACTCTGCGGAGATGGTTTAAAGAGCCGCAAACAGAGGGAAGGCGAAGCTGCAGCGAGTGCTGGCACGCACGGCCGAGCCGCAGTGCAAGAGCCAGGCTGGATCCTCTCTCCAGGCAGTTGAGGATTTAAAGAACAAAGCTGGAGACAAAAGACAGATGGACACAGCTCTGGTGGCCTCCAAGAGGGCCACAAGTGCCCGATGCAAACACCCTTTTCCTTGAGCGACGGGGTTGGTTTTATTGCCAGCCTCCCATGTCAGTGCCTGGGGTGCTGGGGGTTCCCAGGCTGGTCCCAGCTCCACCCAGGACAGCAGAGATGAGCGGGGAAGCGGCTCCTGGGGGCTGCGCAGAGCCCTGGCCCCGGCCAGGAAAGCCTGAGGTGAGGTGAGGGTCCCTCACGCTGCCTGGTGCTCAGAAGAAGTTGTTGCTGCTCATCCTGCTGCAGCTTCCCTCGAAACCCGAAAGGGGAAATGTGAGCAACGTGCAGTCAGCAAAGTCGTTCTTCACACTTATTGCCCTTGAGCTGGCAGAGTGAGGCATCATGTTTTATATTAACTTCATAATAATTACAGTTATTACTGGATTTGCATACACCAAAGAGGTTACAGCTCCATAGGAAAGCTCCTAATATCATTCATGGCTCTGCCAGGCCATCAGCGTTACCCCATCACGAGCCAGATCCAGCCGTTTGATATTAGACAGCTCCCCTCAGCCTGCGTGGGAGCAGCCACAGCTGCACACATCTGGCACAGATGTGATCGCCCTTTGAAACAACAGCTTCACGCAGCCGCCCAGCCCAGGAACAGGGAGAATTCCTGCCTACATTGAGAGCAGCAAAAGTAATGCTGAAGGTTTTTTAAAAGGAGGAATGAACTTAAGGAATCGTTGCTTGTTGTGGAGACCTAAAAGAAAGGAGGATCTAGTCTTTAAGAGACAGCAAGGACGTCATCCAGACGGTTCCCATGCTTTCCACGGGACTAATTGCAGAGATTTAATTTCTGGGGGTGTGTATTTGCCTCAGCAGACAAACTTTTCCACCAGAATAGAAGAGGTCACCCATCTACAGAGCAGCTGGTGTTATTGCTTCAAGGTCTGGAGAGTGGCTAAAGAAGTCAGGAAAGTTCATCTTTGCATCAGAAGGCTGGGGGAGGAGTGCAGGCAGTAGCCAGGGAAATTCTGATATGAGGGAAAAATTGTTTATGATGAATTGCAGAATCATAGAATGTGTTGGGTTGGAAGGGACATCAAAGTCCATCCAGTCCCACCCCTGCCCTGGGCAGGGACACCTCCCACTGGATCAGGGGCTCCAAGCCCCATCCAACCTGGCCTTGAACCCCTCCAGGGATGGGGCAGCCACCCTTGCTCTGGGCAGCCTGGGCTAGTGTCTCACCACCCTCACAGGAAAATGTTTCTCCCCAAGACCTCATCTCAGTCTCCCCTCTTTCAGTTCAAAATCATTCCCCTCATCCTCTCCCCACAATCCCTGATGAAAAGCCCCTCCTCAGCTTTCCTGGAGCCCCTTCCAGCACTAGAAGCTTCTCTAAGGTCTCCCCAGAGCCTTCTATTCTCCAGGCTGAATCACCCCAACTTTCTGAACCTGTCCTCATACAGGAGGTTCTCCGGCTCTTGGATCATCTCCGTGGCCTCCTCTGGACTCGCTCCAACAGCTCCATCTCCTCCCTGTGCTGAGGGCTCCAGAACTGGACCCAGGGCTCCAGGTGGGATCTCCCAGAGCAGAGCGGAGCAGAGGTTCAGCATCCCCTCCCTTGCTTGCTGGTCCCACGGCTTCAGGAGCAGCCCAGGACACTGTTGGCTTTTGGTCGAAGATAGGGGCAGCTCCATCTCACAACGAGGACACCCCCATGGTCCCCTGCAGCCAGGGGCCAGGGTGCTGCTGGGGAAGGAGGCGGCCATGGAAGCACGAGTTCAGTCTCATGTATGCGGTGCCAAAGTGACATAAATTGAGATTGGGCCTATAACCTCTCATTGATTTTCCCTGTAAATCCCATCCTTGGAGCCAGCCGTCAAATGAATTGTTGGAAATAAAACCCAACCATACACGTGACAGGAGTAGAATTAGGCAGCAGGTCTATTCCAGGACTGTTGCAATTTCCTCCGTACATCAGGCTCTGGTAACACATATTTCAAAAAAATTAAACCACTATTAAACTTCCTGACCATCTTTGTAAATTAACCTCTCTTTCATCTCACCAAGAGCTGGCTTTTGATTTAGCAGGAAATAATGTTTTGAGCACTTTCCAGATTCCTTCCATTAGGCGCCTGGGCTGTGGTCAAGAAGCCTGAGTTAATTACCTGCTTAAAACAGATCCTGCTCCGTGCAAACTGGTGCCTCCGCTGGGCTACAAATACCGGCTCTCTCTGCCTTCCACGTGAAGGTGAAGCCCCTGGGACAGCCCCGTAGGAGCTCCAGGCACGATTTGCACTTCAGATCTGCCGTGCAGAATTTGTGACCAGGAGTCCTGGTCAATGCCACCTCCTGCCTTTCCCCAGGGGAGGCTCTTTCCCTCAGACATTCCATAACCGAAAGCTTGGACACCGATCTCGGGAGATGGGCTGCTGCCACCCGCCGTGGCCAGGGCAGCTGAGCCTCGTCTTGTAGAAAAGATCAGTGGGGCTGGGAGCAGCTGGTGATGGATCGGGCTGTTTGCAGCCCCTGAGCGCAGGGACACGGCGCTTCCCATGAGCGCTGGGAAGCCTGGGCACATGGGAGCCAACGGCCACAGCCCCGAGCGCGATACCTGCAGTCAGACCCCAGCAGCGCTGATGGCCCCGTCAGGTGCCGACGCCTCAGGGTGGACACGTAGCTCCCGTGGCCGCCCCCAGACAGCGTGTGTTCCGCAGCGTCAGACAGCCTAGGGTGCTCCTTCGGGCCCATCATCTGCATCATGAGATCTCTCCTCCCTTCTAGACAGTCCAAGATCCGATTTCTGGTGTGATAACTCCATGACATAATTTACTTTACATTTACACCTCGATTTTCACTTTTGAGTTCACACACTCACGGCTTCGAGCACAAACCAGCAGCTCACACACTCAGCCCATGCGATCGAGGGGAAAAAGCAACAAAGAGATGGAGTCTTGTTTTTTCTGGTCCACAACCACATGAGGCTGTGTCCAAACCAGGTGAATCCTCATCTATTGAGCACCCACAAAGCCCTAATGGAGAGATCCATCAGTAACATCATCTCCATAGGCAATTTGGAGAGAGGAAAAAGCCACCTGTAGGGGCAGGAAAATCAGTTCTGCCTCGTTACAAAAGAAATTGCATCTAAATCAAAACCAACACATAATAAGGGCTGCAAACCGCTGCCAGCCAGAGAGGTACCGCAATGATATATAGCGCACACCGAGCCTTTGACAAGGGTCACCAGTAATTATTCAACAACCGAAGGAGCTAAACTCATTTCCCCAAAGGCTTAAATGTTTTTATTATGATATGTAAACAGCAGGGCAGGGAATTAGCTGGCCAGACCCTCTCTTTCACAGATTAAACCCTAAATAACGACACGCAGAGCAAAGCAGACACATCAGCC
Organism: Clamator glandarius; assembly: GCA_033459285.1. NCBI lineage: Eukaryota > Metazoa > Chordata > Aves > Cuculiformes > Cuculidae > Clamator > Clamator glandarius. The sequence goes on along the minus strand of JAUNZM010002182.1, from coordinate 13,657 downwards.
AGGCTGTTTGCTGTTCTTTTGCAAAGATTCCCAAGTCAGACTCCCTTCAAGCCTCCCCCTCCCTCCTGTTTGGCTGGAGCAGTCATTAAAACACTAACAGCCCAACCAGCACAAGATTTAGTAAATCTGCGGCAGGCTGGTTGAGCACATCTGCCCTGGGAGGTCACGGCAGCCGAGCGCTCGCATCCCATCTCTGCAACAAACCCCATGGGCTCCTCGCTAAGACGATCAATTAACGGATGGGTTGGCATGGGGAGAGACACTTTGCAAAGTCGTGCAGTGCACTTCATTGAGTAACTTTATCTTCTTTTGCTGAAAAATACACACTTTCGCAATTACTTCCATGAGTGAATTGAATCTCATCGTATCTTCTTTACATGGGATGCGCAGGGTGGTGCTCTTGTTTTTTAAAGCATCTGCCACAGCTGTGCACACGCAGGAGCAAGTCCAGCTACGCAGCTGATGCAGATTTCCCCACTCCGCTTGGTGAATGCTGTGGTTTCACGAGGGAACGGCTGAGCAGGAGGAGGAGAAATATCCTTTGCTCTTCCTGCAGCCTTTCATAAATCTGAGGGAACAGAGCCAGCCCTGCACCAGCTCCTGGGCTGCAAAATGAGATCAGGACAACTGACATCCTGGAAACGGACAATAACGGGAGAGCGATGCTGACATGGAGGTGATAAATGGGTGATGGGAGAAAATGAACCAAGGAGATGACAGAGGAGGTGCTGGAAAAATAGTCTCTAGCAGCTGACCAGACTCCAGATCCCAGACAAACGTGATGGGTTTCATAGAATAAATCCCTGCTTGTCCTGGTTTATCTCCATGCTTCTCTGCTTTCATTCCTTTAGCATCATGTAATCTCTTTCTCCCCCCTGTCTGAGGGCTGTTTCTGTTGTCTCCTGCCAGCACAGACACCTCATTCTCTCCCACGCCGAAGCCAGCAGATGGAGTTATGAAGTTTTGGGGTCCAGGTGATGAGGAGCAGAGGGTGCTCAGCCCTACTCAGACAACTCTTGTGGTCAGATTGGATGGGGCTTGGAGCCTCCGATCCAGCAGGAGGTGTCCCTGCCCGTGGCTGGGGGTGGGACTGGGGGTGCTTTGAGGTTCTTTCCAACCCAAACCATTCTATGATTCTCCCAGTAACTGATCCTCTATGGGCAAAACCAAGAGCGGGGAAAATATTCTGAATCTACCTGACAAACAGGATGTTTTCATTCAAAAATGAGCATCCCCCAACATCTACTTCCAACTTTCCCATGTTGCTGATTTTCAATCTAAGAAAACACCGGCTCATTGTTCATGGGTTAGTGTTATTTTTAAAGTAAATCTTACTAACATTAAAAAAGTGTTATTTCAGACTTTAAAGTAGTAGATGCTGCATTTAATAAACACCAATAGTAAACGTTTTGACTTCCTGAAAACTGTTCTGGGGTTTTTATACGCTGCAACACTGACAAACACAACCTGAATTCACAAGCACTTGCAGCTGATTCAAACCTGCATTTCTTTTTTTTTTTTTTTTTTTTTTTTTTTGAAACAAATAAAACATTCAGCTGAAATGTTTCCCGGCTCTAACGTTTGTCCTGTGCCTAAGGGTGAATTTCACTCTGTGTGAATAACAATGCAGCGCAGACAAGATCAATAAAACTCATATTTCACTTGATTCACTGCCCTGCTCCAAGCGAACCTGGAGCACAGCTGTGGCGCTACCGCACACCACACACAATGTAGCTTTAATTCTATTGGAATGAGGAGCAAATTGCCTTTTAAATCCTGGTTTTACCCCAGATTTGACGGCGAGCCCAGAGAATGATTGGACTGTGCAGCAGAGAGCGTGAATGCAGGCTGGGTCCCCGTGGGAGCCGAGGGTTGAACACTGGGAGCCGTGTCACCCCTTGGCTCGGGCACAGCTCCTTCTGCTTCGCACAGCATCAGCCCTGGCAGCTCCTCTTCCCCTCGTAACCGAGCCAAGTCCGGAATAACTGAGCTGTGTTCTGCTCCTTGTTTATCCGCAGCGAGCACCCACGCAGCTCCCTGGGACGCGGCACCTGCCTGCCGAGAGCCCAGCGAGCGCCGCAGCCACCAACCCCAGGTGCTCCGGGGCTGCTGGAGGGAGGGATTTGCCCCAGAGCCTTCTCTTCTCCAGTCTGATCCCCCAACTCTCTCAGCCTGTCCTTGTACGGGAGATGCTCCAGCCCTCGGATCATCTCGGTGGCCTCCTCAGGGCTCACTCCAACAGCTCCGTGCCCTCCCTGTGCTGAGGACTCCAGCGCTGCTCTCTTTGCAGGGCCCAAGCCCAGCAGGGAGCTGCCAGCAGCTCAGGGAATTGCGTGCTTGCTCCTGGCCACTCCACGTCTGTCCGATGGAAACAGGTTGCCAGAGACCAAAGAGTTTCTCTGCCAGTCACTACCTCATGCGGACGAGAAGGGCAGGGCTGCCTCCAGCAGTTCGTTCAACACCTTGCTTCGTAATTAAAAGAAGCAAACAAACCAACAAAAATACTCCCACCCAACAGCTCTCAACTTCTCTTCCTTCACTCCCTCTGCTCTGGAAAGTCTCCTCGACTGCTATTTGCAGAGTGTGAAGTGGAACTTGCATCTCCCCGATTCATTTGCTGCCTCCCTTCCCCTTGTCACAGCTGTAAACTCCACGCACAGAGCCAATATTTACATGGCACACAAAGTCTGGCTGCCTCGGGGATGAGTTTGCTGTGGGTCGGGGTGCGGAGCTGGGCACGGCGTCTGGCGGAGCTGCAGGATGTCCATTCCACTCTGACGGTGACACAACGCTGCTCGAGAACGCCGAGGAGCTGATCAGACCCTGGCCACGCTACAAAATTGTGAGAGAGCAGAGATCAATCCACTGGAGCAAAATAATTGTGGGTTTGTTTTGCTACGTGCTCCCTTCTGCATTTGGTGACTAATTATCAGCATGTAATTAGAGAATGCTATCTTTAAATCCTACAAAGGTTAAATGCATGGCTTTTACATGATGCTGAGGACTGTCCACAAGGCTCAGTATTTCTTTTGTTGCTGTGTTTGTCTGGTTTTATCTGTGTGGAGGAGAAAATTCCCTGCTTTAAAAATACATTGTGACTTCTTCGATTTCCTTAATAGATTTATATTTATCTCAAAATTGAACACGCTTGGCTTCAAATCGGGAGGGGGAAAGATTTAGATTAGATATTAGGAAGAAATTCTTCATGCTGAGTGCAGGGAGGCCCAGAGGACATTCCAGACATAGACATGAAGAGAGCATGAGGGCAGCGGGTCGGGTCGTGCCAACGTGTCTTGAGGGGAAACTAATTTGACTGTGCTCTTTCTGCCCCAGAATGCAGGGATAATCTCCTACCGGAGGGCTGGCACTGCTGAAGGTGGAAGCCGCAACGCAGAGGAGTCAGCAGCTCCTCCAGCCCAGAGCCAGTTCAGTGTTAATTTACAGCTCACGCTGGACACCTAACAAGGGCTTTTTATCACCAAAAATTGTAAGAGAAACAACAACTCTCTGACATAAATGTCTCTGCTAACAACTGAGACCAGAAGTAGCTCATGGCCAAAGAATAAACCCTCTTTTGAGAGCCGAGCAGCAGCTCACGCCCTGGCTGTCCTCGCCCCCCGCCACCAGCCCTGCATCACCAGGATTATGGGAAATTATCCCCAATCTGGCTGCAGCGTTTTTTCAGCTCTGCAATTTATCCAGATGTTTGAAGGGCAGCTGAGAATTATCCACCCCCATCTCTGTCCATGAATTGGGGCTACGATTGAAAGTTAGGATGTAATAACTACAATTATTTATTATCATAGAACATCAGAATGATTTGGGGTGGAAGGGACCTGAAAGCCCATTCAGAGCACCTCCCACTGGATCAGGGGCTTCAAGCCCCATCCAACCTGGGCTTGAAACCCTCCAGGTATGGGGCAGCCACCGCTGCTCTGGGCAACCTGGGCCTCATCACCCTCAGCGTAAAAAACTTCTCCCTAATATCTAATCTAAATCTTCCAGCTTCTGTCACAGCAGAGGTGCTCCAGCCCTCAGATCATCTTCATGGCCACTTCTGGATCCGTTCCAACAGCCATTCCCATGGGATCAGCATCCTAGGAGGGACTCCTAAAAATAAGCAAACCTGGAGTTCAGCAAGCAGATTTACCAGCTCCTTTGCTTGCATATTCAAGCACTTTAGATGGTTTATCTGCTCAGGAAAGGATTATTTCTGAGCCTCCCTTTGCCAAGAAAAAAAAAAATGTAAGCCTTATCAAACAGAAATCAGAATCTATTCTTCAGATCAGCAGCCTGGATCAAAGCTGAGATGGAAAAAAGGTCACCTAAAATGCAGGCTCTTTCATGAATATTTCCTTTGCTTTTTCATTATGGCTGAAGGTTGGATCACGCCGAGCATCTTCACAGTGCTGCACAACTCCAGCCCCCAGCACGGGCTTCTAGAATAGATTGCCCGGCGCAGAGGTGGCTGCCCCATCCCTGGAGGGGTTCAAGGCCAGGTTGGATGGGGCTTGGAGCCCCTGATCCCATGGGAGGTGTCCCTGCCCATGGCAGGGGTGGGACTGGATGGGCTTTGAGGTCCCTTCCCATCCAAATCATTCCATGGCTCGATGATAACAAAGGAACCATCAGATCCAAACTCCTAGTTATCTACATCACTTCTAACCCAGAAGAGTTTACCTTGTTTCTCATCTAACTTCACGCAGATGAAGGAGCATCACAGGCAGAACTTTACAACAAATACATGATACAGAAAATAATCTTAATATTTTTCAGTTAAGAGAAAAAGGGGGATTTTTTTATACCTCTGCCATCAGCAGAAATAAAGAACTGCTTCTCTCTCTGTTCTCAGGAACTGGGCAATGGCTGCAAGCTCATAGTTTTCTGCCACTTCTTATTTGGATAACTGTGAGGTTTCATCAATAGCAAGGCCATCATTCGGATGGGGCTCTATTTGAATGCTATTACATGGATTTATTGCTTGCCAGTTAAACATTTCCTATGTTCCTACTTAAGCTGCCTTGTATTGCGTCCTATTACATCATTTGAGATTATGCTACTTCTTGCACTTTGTTCCTTGCACAGAGAAATGCTACACATCGTGCTAGAAAATGTATTTGGCTCCAACGATTAATGTTGTCTATTTTTTTTTTAAAAAATGGAACTTTATACCTTGTCCCTGGCTGACAACATGTCCTGCTGAGGAAAGCTCTGCTCAGGTGTGTTTTCAGCTGGAGGTGGCCTCCACCGCCCAAGTGGGGGCTGTTTCTGTGGGCTACAAGGGACATCGCTGGCTGGGATGGAGCCAAAGGACCAAGTTCAATACCCTTCAGGTAAATGGCATCGGTACCAAACCAGAAACTCAAAATAAAGACAAAGTCTTCATTCTGCTTCCAGGTGTTCCAGAAACTGAGGGTCTCACAAACCAGCACAGATCAGCAGGGTCCTGGCAAAGTGCCTAGATATCACAAACCCCACTGAGGCTGCTCTTCCAGCCTGTTAAGAAGCAAAATCTCCTTCATATGAGCATGATCTAAAAGCCAGAGAGCCTCCCACTCAGGAGGATGCTTCCATAAATATCCCTTTTGAGCTCATCGAGAAGCCTAGATGAGAGATTTTCCATTCATGAAGAACTTCATTTAATACTAGACTATCCAAAAATATGAACTGAATTTACAATCCAGTTATCAGCTGCTGCTTCTGCCCTGAACAAGTGAAGTTAATATAGCAACAAAAGCCCATTTTCTCTATCAAAGGTTTGCACTGAGGATTAAGATCTGAATTCCAGGTTAGCCCTTAATAACACACACATACACGCAGAAACCTTTTCCTTTAGCTGGAATCCTACATTGTGCACAGCAAGACTGAAATAATGACCTTATTTGATTAAAAAAATTAAAAATAAGCCAGATTATTCTTGAATTCTAGTTGTAGAATTTGTCTGCAGGTAATATTATTTTCATCTGTTCCAAGATAAAAGAGTTAATCCATTTCTTGCCTATCGGCTTTCTCCTATATACAGAGAGGGGTGTGGTGTGATGCATCGGTTTGGGGCTAGAACCCATCTCTGCTTGGTTTCCCCTACTAAGGAGTTGGGAACCACCCCTCCTGGCCAGTAGGAAACAGCCTGAAAAGTCTCAAAGACCTCCGTAGCTGAAGGTCCAAGCTCACCACACTCGGGGCAGCAAAGAGAACGCTGCCAGCCCCAACACCCGCTGTTGAGGGGCTCCTCCTCCAGACCCTTCCTTTTCTGCACAGCCCAGAGCCACAATTCAACAAATGACAGAGGAACAAGGCTCCTCACGTCATTTAAACACATCAAGTCCGTGTCTGCTTCAAGCAAACAGAGGCCGAGGTGGCTCAGACCCGCCGCAGTGGTGCATCCAACCCAGTTCACCCTGGATAAGCCTCACCGCAGTACTGGAGGTCACACATTGCTCCCAGTAAGAGCTGCTAACACTGGGTTTCTCTACAAGCAGACCAGTAACAGAGCCCCTGCCCTGGATTCCTGCCTGGAGAGCGGAACGGGAGCACACAGGGGCAGAGCCCGGCCAGTTCTGAAGGGGACAAGGGCTGCCGCAGAAAGCCTTCAACTCCTTGTCAGTAATTCTGCAGCTATTTTTATCTTCGAAGTGATAATTAAGCAGCAGGGGAAAAAAGGACTTACAAGAAGTAGGGCCTTTCATTTTTATTTTCAATGTTTTGTCTGTCTCATTAAAAGTTCTGTCAGGGAGGAGAGAGCCACCTCGTCAGTGATGCCATCGTCATAGAAACAGAAACTCACCCTTGTAGTAATCGCAGTGCTGCAGGAAGCCACTGGGCTGGGGAAGGAAAGGCAACCCAGAAAGAATTAAATCCTTATCCCAGAACCAGCGGTCTAGAGCCCCGTGTTGGAAAAGAGGAGGATGGGAACAGCAGTATCAGCTTTGCTCACCCATAGCCCTTCTCAAAACCCACCCTCCAGCTGTGTCATAGAACCACAGAATGGTTTGGGTTGGAAGGGACCCCAAAGCCCATCGAGTCCCCCCCAGCCTGGGGCAGGGGCACCTCCCACTGGATCAGGGGCTCCAAGGACCATCCAATCTGACAGAAACTCCCATGCATTAAGGGGCTGAAAGGGCCCCACACACCCACAGTAAAAGCCCAGCAGAGCTTTGCTAGCAGCAAGGAGGCTTTCACTGCCCTCCCCAGACCCCCGAGAGCCGTGGGGGTGAGCGATCACCTCCTTCACCCCACACCAAACAACAGAGAAGCTGTGGCTGCTCTCCCAGCTTGCCGTGTAGTTCCAAGTGTGCTTCATCAAACCCCAAATGGAAAACAAACACGGGCTTCCTTCCAGAAAAGGGAATTCTCTGAGGAGACGAGGTTTGCATCCAGAAAAACAGCAATTTCCTCACAAACACAAGAAGACGACACAAGAGCAGCAGCAAAGCCCCTACTAGAGGCTTGTTCTGAGACCCCCTGGTTCTTCCTACTGTCCTGTGCCCCAGCACAGCCTCCCCGACAGCGCTGAGCGACCTGTCCCAGCCCAGGCTGCTCCTGCTGCCTTTCAGGAGACAAACCCCTGCTGGCCAGGCACTTGGAAGAGAACAGGAACCACCCAACAGCTTGGATACTTCCTTCTACACAGAAATCCTTTAACATTTACCATCTCTAATTCAACCAAAGTTCTCCAAGCACTGTGAATTTTCACATAGATTGAAATTCGGGACTGAGCTCACAGGCACAGGTCTGTAGCCACCGGCACGATGGGAAAGCACGATGCCGTGCACGGGATGGCGACAGACGGCGGGCCCTTACGGCATGAGCCAGAAGTCAGCTCCAGCTCTGCTAATCTCACTCCATAATCCAATTAACTCTTCCTCCTAACTGCCTGGGACCAGAGAGGCCTCTGCCACAAGGGTGGAAAGCTCCCTCCTCCGCTGCAGCGGTGCCTGGAGAAGCAGCAACACCTGGAGAAGCAGCTTCAGAGCCTGCAGGGAGAGAATGACAGCCTCAGCCTTTTATCATCTCCCTCTGCAGCCCAGGCCCCACTGATTAATGCTGAAATAGAACAATCCCACCTGGTGAACGGCTCATAGCAGGCAGGTGAGCTTAAAGAAAAAAGGGAAAAAGAAGAAAAGCCAGGCGCCTGGCTCTCACTGCCACCCCTGTCACACTGCACACACCTGAGTAAAGCACAAACATGCAGGAGCAGCTCTTTTCTGATCCAGTTTGCTCGAAACCAAGCTTACCTAGGTTTCTCCTCTTTGTTCCTATATCTAATAAAAATAAAAAGGAATCTTGATAGCACTGGATTCGCTCCCCAGACAATGTACAGGCAGGCCGTACACTGCTTTATGGCTGTTGACTTGATTTAAAATGCACTCTTAAAATATGAAAAGAACATCTCCTTAAATTTGCAGTGAATGTATAGCTCCAGCAACCTGATTTACTAGTTATGAGCCACCAAAAAACAGCAATTACAATTTATTGTCTTGTTAATTCCAGCAGCATCACTCTAATTCTGGTAACTGTTCCCAGCCCAATAAGTTAACATTAATTATTTATTTCAGATTCATTTGGTCCTTGGTTTTTTTTCCTTTTCTTTAATTGGCCTCACAAATTCCAGGAGATAATGATGATTACTTTGATGGTGACTGGTGAATCCAGCGTGTGTGTGATCAGAGCAGCGCGGTTGGTTTGTGCTCTGCTTGGTTCAGAGCTTTTTACCCTTGCTTGACTCATAATTGCAAGAATCCCCAGCTGGCTGGAGGCAGATTGTTGCAAAAGGAACTTGCTGCACAGCAGTGGGATAAAGAACAATGTGCAAAATCCTGCCTGGAGTGTAAGACACTAAAACATTAGCAGTAAAGAGTGCAGGAAAGCAGCAAAAACCATGTATGTTTTCACGGAGCTTCTAGCTTTCAGCCAGTTATCCTGGTTTCCCTCATTGTAATTGCTCTGCTCCAGCCCCCTTGTCCACGGTGAACGCATGTTGGATCTGTTGTGCTGATGCTCCAGCAGTGCTAGCGATGAAATGCTTCAGGCTCAGGAAGGTGAGACTGGATTTCTCCAGCATCGCTCTCCCCAAGGAATCAGTAAGGGTGAATCGCATGCAGTGTCGTCTTGGAGCAGACCCTGATAACCCAAGCACACCAATTCACTCCTCGGCTAGTTGATCCAGCAATGTTGCCTTCTCGAGGGTAACGCATCTCTCCACCCACTCCCAAGCAGCCCCGTGTGCTCCGTGCACCCCAGCTTGGCTCCCCACCCTGCCCTTCCCTCCCTGCCTCATGCAACACGCATGGTCTCATCGGTAATCGGGAATGTTAACACAAGACTCTCATTACTGAAACGCTTGGGTGTTGGTAACGTGCAATACCACCATTAAGCACAAACCCAGCTGAGCTGTTGCAGGGGCAGCATCGCAAACCAGCGCTGTTCCTTTAATCATCGTGTGAAACGAGCGCGGAAGAGCGAGCCACGGTACAGACCAGGGAGAGACAATAAATCAAAGCCCTGATTCAGTATCACTGCTGTCCTTCAAGGGTCTTTTCCATCAACTATTGCATGTGATCTTTTCTTCATTCACTAAAGTCTGCTGAGCAGAAAATTCTGCAGCTGCTGGCTGGCGAGCAGGGCTGCTGGCCACCACCCATGGCTTTTTCCTCTTCCCTTCTGGAAACAAGTGGCAGAATGCAGCTGCCTGTGAGGCTTTATTTCAGGTTGGAAAATCTCCAAACTTAAAGGGGGGAAAAAACTGAGCATGCCGTAAATCGGAGATGGCCTTGGAACAACCCCCTGGTTTCCAGCTACCAGCAGACAGTGGAAGATCACAGACTGAGAGGGGTCTGGGAACTGCACAAGGATGCAAGTCTCCAGACTAGAGCTCATACCATCTCCACTCGCCCTGAATAAAACCCCCAACCCTTAACATCTGCCCGTGGAACACCTTCTTCAAAAAGTGCTTGAAAATGAGTCACTTTGTCCTTTGGGATTTCTTTAAGCCCTCCTTGGAGGGGTTCAAGGCCAGGTTGGATGGGGCTCTGAGCCTCCTGGTCCAGTGGGAGGTGTCCCTGCCCATGGAAGGGCTGGAACCGGATGGGCTTTGAGGTCCCTTCCAAACCAAACCATTCCATGATTCTATAATATTCTTTTTGTTAGTAAATATTATTATGCTCCATCTTTAGATGGGAATTAGAAACACAGAGCTCAAGAGACTTGGCCAAGGTCTGAGAGAGTTTTTGGAAGAAGCAGAGATGCGTTCCAGCAGCTGTGTGTCTGAGGCTGTTTCAATCACTAGACCACATATATAATTTTAAGGTTACAAAGATTGACTCTTTCGCATAATCACATTAATGATCTTTCTTTAATCTATGCAGTCATTTTCACAAGCTTGGATCCAAAGCGAGGAAAGTGTTGGCACAATCTCTAGGACATAATCAGACTACAAAGCTACAGTGTCATGGCAAGCTGTAATTTCAAGCAACCGAGCAAGCTTTATTACTGCAACTGCCATTACAGAATGCTTATACAGCACAGCCACCAAGTCAACGGGATATTTCGATGCAGAATTAATGCAGAATAGCACCCAGTGCAAAGAACAAATGCAATAAATAAAACACACTGTAGAGGCACAAGGTAGAAATACAGAAGAAAATGGGAGATCAAAAAAATCAAGTGAATCACAGAGTCATGGAATGGCTTGGGTCGGAAGGGACCTCAAAGCCCATCCAGTTCCACCAACACATCCTACTGGCTCAGGGGCTCCAAGCCCCATCCAACCTGGCCTTGAACCCCTCCAGGGATGGGGCAACGACCGTCGTTCTGGGCAACCTATGCCAGGGGCTCCCCACCCTCATCGTGAAGAATTTCTTCCTAATGTCTAATCTAAATCTTCCCCCGTCCAATTTAAAGCCACTGCCCCTCGCCCCGTCACTCCAGGCCCTCGTAAAAAGTCCCTCCTCAGCTTTCTTATAGCCCCCTTCAGTTAATACTGATACTTAACAAGGCAGTTTCTTCCAGTTGATTCTGAGCATCTGCAGCTTGGTATAACACTGGCAGGTTCTACTTTTAAACAACACAAGAAAAAGGTTAAAAAGTTTTAATAAAACCTGTAATTGGTGCAATAGGACCTAGAGGAGATTTCACAGGAAGAGAGAGAAAGGGAAAGGCAGAAAGAAAGAGCAAAAGAGGAAGAGGGAAAGACAGAGTTAAAAAGAGAAAAATAGAGAAAGAAAAAAAGAAAGGAAAAGAGAAATAAAAAGAAAAAGAGAGAGAAGCCGGAATATTTTCCCATCAGACAATCTGCAGCCGGCTTTCTTTTGACTTTCATACTCTATCTAAAAATACAAAATTGGGAGCATTGAAAAAGCGTTCCCAAATTAGCTTTTTAATAGAGATCGGAAGTTAAAAGGGGGCCGAGTCATGGGGGAAAAGCTATTCAGAATCACAGCCAGGCCAGCGCCAGCAAAGAGCGAGGCCAGGGAGCGAGAGAAGAGAGTCAGGAAGTTTTATGAAGTGGTGACAGCGTAAATCACAGGAAAATCTCTCATACCAATAAAAGCCCAATGACATTTCTGGTTTTGCTTTCTTCTGAGCATCTGCAAGAGGAAAAGAGCAAGTGGAGATATCAGAAGGACTTTAAGGAGGAAAGCATCTCTGAAGAAAATGATTAAAGATGGATTCTGGATACTTTCATTTGCTTAAATTCCTACAGACACTGAAAGTTTTTCATGGAAGTTTCACAATTCACTTTGGACACAACTACTTGTGTCCAGCACACAACTGCCAGCATCCCTACTCCAAAGATAACAACACCCCACCCCGGCGTAACCTCATCGACCAGCCTGCAAACACTGTAACACAGCTTACAGATAGGACAGGGGGAACTCGTTCAGGGGGAGGATTACCCAGGACATTCGGAAATTAATATCATTAACTGCATTAAATCATCAGGGTTGAGACACCAAAGTGGTCCAATCAGGGTTCTAATGTCAGAGTTTCCAGGTAACATTTTCCAAACCAGGCAATCTGAGGAATGGAGGGTTTGAGGAGGTGGGTTCCTAATTAATTAATTAAGTATATAATTTTAAAATAAGGTATTGGTATAAGAACTCTCAGAAGAAAGGCACATTAGAGTGCAGGTACACAAACCTCCCATACAAATACAGACTGAGACTTGGGGTTGTTCAGCCTGGAGAAGAGAAGGTTCTGGGGAGATCTTAGAGCAGCTTCCAGTCCTGAAAGGGGCTCCAGGAAAGGTGGGGAGAGGCTCTTGATCAGGGAGGGCAGGGACAGGATGAGAGGGGCAGTTTGCATCTGAAAGAAGGGAGATTGAGATGAGATTTTAGGAATAAATGTTTTGCTGTGAGGGTGGGGAGGCCCTGGCCCAGGCTGCCCAGAGCAGGGGTGGCTGCCCCATCCCTGGAGGGGTTCCAGGCCAGGTTGGATGGGGCTTGGAGCCCTGATCCAGTGGGAAGTGTCCCTGCCCATGGACATTTCATTTCACAAAAACAGCCCCTAGTTAGCGATGGTTTTGTGATATTCCCATCTCCCCTCTTTTAAAACGACAGAAACCCCCGAGATCCCCCTTCTCCTTTCCTCTCCCCTCCCAGCTATCCCTCTGGATCCATCGGGAAAGCCTCGCAACCTCCCGGGATGGAGGTCCCACACCCTGCCGACCGCGCCGTGCTCGCTCCGGGTGACACCTGCCGGCGGCTGGGAGGGAGGGAAGAAAGGAAGGGAAGGGAAGGGAAAAGGGAAGGGAAAAGGGAAGGGAAAAGGGAAGGGAAGGGAAGGGAAGGGAAAAGGGAAGGGAAAAGGGAAGGGAAGGGAAGGGAAGGGAAGGGAAGGGAAGGGAAGGGAAGGAAGGGAAGGGAAGGGAAGGGAAGGGAAGGGAAGGGAAGGGAAGGGAAGGGAAGGGAAGGGAAGGGAAGGGAAGGGAAGGGAAGGGAAGGGAAGGGAAGGGAAGGGAAGGGAAGGGAAGGGAAGGGAAGGGAAGGGAAGGGAAGGGAAGGGAAGGGAAGGGAAGGGAAGGGAAGGGAAGGGAAGGGAAGGGAAGGGAAGGGAAGGGAAGGGAAGGGAAGGGAAGGGAAGGGAAGGGAAGGAAGGGAAGGGAAGGGAAGGGAAGGGAAGGGAAGGGAAGGGAAGGGAAGGGAAGGGAAGGGAAGGGAAGGGAAGGGAAGGGAAGGGAAGGGAAGGAAGGAAGGAAGAAAGGACGGAGGGAAGGGAGGAGGGAAGGGAGGAGGGGAGGGAGGCGGCTGCGTGCGGGCAGAGCCCCGGAGCTGTCCGCCCGCCGTGGTGCTGATCGCCGCTCGCCGCCCCCGCCGGAGCCGCCTGGCAGCGGGGCCGCTGGGCTGGAGCCGCGCGGGGCGGGGCGCCCTGCGGAGGTGAGGGGGGAGAAACCCGGGGGTGGGCGGGGGATCGGCCCCGGGAGGGGAGGAGGCAAGCGAGGGGCAGGAACGGTGCCCCCTGCTCACTCCCACGCCCTCTCCCTCCTCATCCTCACCCCTGCTCCTCGCCTCTCCCACTCTCTTCCCAACCTGGTGGCCACCCGGGCCGTTCCAGCCCTCGAACTCCTGGCGATAGACTAAAGTGTAATATTGAGCTGTGGAAGGACGCGAGGTGATGGCAAGGCGGCTGAGCTCCTGTATTCCATGTATGTATGTATGTG